>BPLR01017767.1:0-133735 GCA_021605095.1 Caerostris extrusa | reverse complement strand
ACGTATTGCTCTATACTGTTAAAAGGCAGGTTTTGCATACTGTAACTGTGACTCCCACTCACATTTCATCTGTTATTTGAAGTATGATAAAAAATAAACGTAATAATTAAAGTGGTGAAATTAAATTAATTAAAGTGGTGTGTTTTGTTAAATGAGTGTTCTTGTGACCTGACCACACCCAGATCCAGCTGCTAACAAAACAACGACATTTACTGCATATGTGTAAGACACAATTAGGGATTGTAATACCGGGATACCGAATACCGGTATTTTGAGCCATTTGTGCCAGTTTTGTAATACCGGTATTCACAAGTTTAAATACCGGTTTTTCGGTATTTACTAGAAATTTAGAATCTTATTTGTGAAATTCTTATTCTTATCTGTATATTCTTATTCAAGAATTCCGAACCTATCCACATTCAGAAAGAATTCAGAACAGTTATCGAAGATTATAATGACACTAATGTTGATAGCGAAAATTAATTGTCTCTTGAACAAAAAATTAGAATTAGCGGTAACTAAAAAAATTTCAACAAACCAAAAATACAATACAAAAGTCAGCTGTATCCAAAACAATCCGACGAGAAATAGATTTATTTGAAGATGAGATTGAGGTAAAAGTATATCTTTGCTAACAGTACCACCCACCAGCGTAGATGCTGAAAGAGCGTTTTCGACAGCTGATCATTTTTGCACAAAATTACGTTCCAGGCATAATGATAGTACAATTGATTCATTATGTTTTTAAGATCATTTTTCAAAATTTTGTAATAGTACCACAGACTGAATAGGGCTATTTACACTTTTTGTGATTTAAATAAATAAGACGTTCCTTTACTTTTTTTGTGATTCTTTATATACCGTTATAATTTATATGCATGTTACACATTTTTTTGTGATATTTACATGCTCTAATAAAACTGGTAACAAAAACAAAGAAACACCTGTGTTTTTCTTCTTTTTCTAAAATTTCTACTACTGGTATTAAAACTGGTATCCCGGTATTAAGATCCAAAAATGCCGAATACCGGTATTAAGATCCAAAAATGCCGAATACCGGTATTGAACTTTTGGTCCGATATTGCAATCCCTAGATACAATGCTGGAAAAATCTCTCGTAGTAGTCACTGTCTTTGCTGTTCATTCTAATATAGAAGAATACATTTGAATGAGCCAACGGCCATACCATGCTGAATATACCGGTTCTCGTTAGATCACCGAAGTCAAGCATCATTGGGCGCGGTCAGTACTTGGGAGGGTGACCACCTGGGAACAGCGCGTGCAGTTGGCTTTCACAAATTTGGGACCTGAATGGCCGAGTGTCTAGCGCTCTGGTGCTCGATGCCACAGGTTTCCGGGTTCGAATCCCGGCGGTGCCATGGATGTTTGTAGTGGTTCGGAATCCACTTTAAGCCGTAGGTCCCGGTCTCCTATGGTTGATGAGCGTTACGGAGCCAAAGTCAGACTTCTACCTACGGGTGCTCCATCACAACAGAAGCTGCTTCCTTCCCCTTCAATCATGAGTACGTATGGGCTCGTGGGCTTGGCCAACCAAGTGGGATAAGAAACAACAACAACATTTGAATGACTATTTTAACATTTAATTTTAGCTGTAATTCCTAGAATTTTGGAAAATTAAAATTATTTTTATTGAGGAGTTGGGACTTAAATTTCCAAATCGATTCTTCAAAACAGACTACTTCAAAAAAAAAAAAAAAAAAAAAAAAAACACTCTACTCCTGACTTCGATGTCTGAGAAAATTATCAGACGAATTCCACACACAAATACACAAAAGGCCCCAAAACTCGTTGTATATATAGAAATATATATAGCTGTATATAGCTACTCCGTGACAGCAGCTTATCTTTCAAGCTACACGCACTTCCTAGGTAGTGCTAAGTGAGTAACGTCGCTGCAGCTCTTGCCTTAAGGCATCGAAGACGTCTGAGTAAGTGTTTGCCAGCTGCATTAGAACAAAACAAGAGATTTTCATGTAAATTTTTATCACAGACGACATCACATGCACGTGCAAAACTGAAAAATAAATAAATAAATCCTATATATATTTTCAACCTGACTATATATACAGCGATGACCGCTATAATCGTTGTATCGCCCTCGGAGGCAACTATATTGAATAATAAAATCAAATTCTATAAAAAAAAAAGAATTTTTCTATGCTAGCCTATGAACCTTTCAGCCCACCTGGTAAATTAAACTAAAATGATTGTTAATTCTTATAATTATATTAAGTTTAAAATTAACAATAAGGAAATCGCTTTAATTTTTTGTTTAAATCTGTTTTAAACAATTGAATTCTTTTTAATTTTACACATAACGTCAATCGATAAAAAAAAAAAAAAAAAATTATAATCGATATCAACCAAAACGATTGTTCCAAGACAGAAAATTTTTAAACGATCACGTGACTAAATTGTGTTCCATCAACATTTTATTTGGTTGCCAATTTATAAAAAACCAAATCTGTGTTAAAGAATTTAATTTAACTAATTGTTTATTTAATTAACCAGTAAAGATGGATGTTTAATTTTTAAAGTTTAATTTATTTGTTATTATTAAATATAAAACCAAATCTGTGTTAAAAAAACACAGATAAAAAAAAAATTAATTTATCAAATCAGTTAAAAACCAAATCTGTGTTAAAAGAATTTAATTTAACTAATTGTTTATTTAATCAACCAGTAAAAATGGATGTTTAATTTAAAGTTTAATTTATTTATTATTAATATTATTTGTAAAATATTCATTATTAATTTTTATTATCTAAAATTACAAATAATTCCAAAACTCTAAAAAAATAATGTATCACGCGACTTCTAAATAAGTTAACCACAAAAAACACACCTGAAACTTATAAATACTTCCACTTCAAAAGTTATTGCATAGCAAGATAACCGCAATGTTGTCTGTGTTGTCTGCAAAAAACAGAAAACATTCAAAAACAGAGAACATTGTTTACTAAACGTCTACCAAACGCTTAGAAACTCCACGAAGAATTTAAAAAGAAAAAAAAATGTGTTTTGTTTTGGCGTGAAGAATCTTGGCGTGTTTTCGTTTTCGAAAGCTGACATGACAACTTATGATCGTGACACAAGTTTTACGTACGGTTATCGGTTACGTATGATTATTGAAAGAGCAATTTATAGGTTCTAAAATTGAATAGAATATAATGGAAGGAATTGACGAGAGTTGCCATTGTTTGGCTAATCTTAATTTAGACGTTCAAATTGAATGGGTTTCTTGGTGATTAAAATATCAATAATAAAGGTTTTGGCGCGTGTTGTATTGTAGCTGCATTTGTTTTTTTGAAGTGCCAATTGTTCGCCAAGATTGCAGAACTTTTTTTGTTGTGCTTGCTGTTTTAATGAACAGTTTTGTTGATTTTTTTATAAATAAATTGTATTGTAATTGCATTGATTTTTAAAAGCGCCAATTATTCGCCAAGATTGCAGAACATTTTTGTTGTGCTTTTGCTGTTTTAATGAACAGTTTTGTTGATTTTTTTTCAATAAATTGTATTGTAATTGCATTTGTTTTTAAAATCACCAATTATTAGCCAAGATTTCAGAATTTTTTTGTTGTGCTTGCTGTTTTAATGAACAGTTTTGTTGATTTTTTTATAAATAAATTGTATTGTAATTGCATTTGTTTTTAAAAGCGCCAATTATTCTCCAAGATTGCAGAACTTTTTTTGTTGTGCTTGCTGTTTTAATGAACAGTTTTGTTGATTTTTTTATAAATAAATTGTACTGTAATTGCATTTGTTTTTAAAAGCGCCAATTATTCGCCAAGATTGCAGAACATTTTTGTTGTGCTTGCTGTTTTAATGAACAGTTTTGTTGATTTTTTTTTATGAATAAATTGTATTGTAATTGCATTTGTTTTTAAAAGCACCAATTATTCGCCAAGATTACAGAATTTTTTTTTTGTTGTGCTTGCTATTTTAATGAACATTTGTTGATTTTTTATAAATAAATTGTATTGTAATTGCATTTGTTTTTAAAAGCGCCAATTAATCGCCTTGCAGAATTTTTTTTTTTTTTTGTTATGCTTGATATTTTAATGACGAGTTTTGTTAAGAAATTGGTAAATTTTTTTATAAAGGAATTGTATTGTAGCTGCATTTGTTTTTAAAAGTGCCTTTTTTGTTCTAATTTTACAACGAGGATATTTTAAATAAATTAATTATAATAAATAAATTATTCTATTATTTGCATTATTATTGCAAATTGGATGGGTCTCTGTGATTTAAATATTAATAATGAAGGTTTGGCACGTGTTGTATAGTAGCTGCATTTGTTTTTTAAAAGTGCCAATTATTCGCCAAGATTGCAGAATTTTTTTTTTTTTTTTTTGTGCTTGCCGTTTTAATGAACAGTTTTCTTAAGAAATTGATCAATTTTTTATAAATGAATTGCCTTCTAGTTGCATTTGTATTTTTTAAGAGAGCCAATTGTTCGCCAATATTACAGAAATCCGTTGCTGTGCTTGCCGTTTTAATGAACAGTTTTGTTAAGAAAAAGTGCCAATTATTCGCCAAGATTGCAGAATGTTTTGCTGTGTTTGCCGTTTTAATGAACAGTTTTGGATTGCATTGTAGCTGCATTTAAGTGCCAATTATTCGCCAAAATTGCATAACTTTTCGCTGTGCCTGCCGTTTTGTTAAGAAATTGGTCAAATTTATTATAAATGAATTTTGAAATATTTCAGTTTTGATTTTTCTACGAAAGATTTTAATTATTAACTTTTCCCAGAAAGTTTTAATTAAGATTTATTAAAGTGTTGTTTTTTAAAGAATATTTCAGAATAAGAATTATAATTTGTCATTGCTTTTAAACACTTATTTTCCCTACTAATATCTATTTTTGTGTTTCGGTTACTCAAATATACTTGTTACTATCAATAAATTTAATTTTTTAAAAGAAAATATTGCGATAGTATTTTTGCAAAAATTTTCATTATTCACAGCGAAATTTTAATACTAAAAATTTTAATTTTAATACTATGACAAGTAGTTTTATATAAGTGGACCTGATGGGCGAGTGACTGGCGCTCGATGCCACAGATTACGGATTCGAGTCCCTGCAGCCCATGGATGTTTATAATGGTTCGGAATCCACTTTAAACTGTAGGTCCCGGTCTAATATGACTGCTGTTCTTAGGGTTGACAACCCTACTCCGTAAAAAAAATCATTTCCTGACTCGAAATCTGCCAGTATTCAGACGGCCTTGGACCACCATGGGGCTTTTGCACCAACGACAGAAGAGTGTTTAATTTTCTGATTGATCGGACAAAAATCAATTTACGGTTCACTGGTAAAGTGTTTAGCTATCGTGTGCATATACGATGACAGTTGCAGTCACAGAGTTCAAAAACGATTAGACTCGGTGGAGAATGCGATTGTCTATGTAGGCGTCTAGGCAGTCGGGAGTATTTCGGATTTTCTCCACTATGACGCGAATGTGAGGTATATATACCTAGGTCCCTGTCTAATATGATTTTTGGACGTAGGGCTGACAACCCTACTTGTCAAAAGATAGCATTTCCTATCTAGAAATTTGTTAGTAGGCAGACGGGTTTGGCTCGCCATGGAGCTGTTGAGCCAATGAGAAAGGAAGTTTTATATAAATTATATTTATTTGATGACAATCATTAATTTTTTTATAAGGCTTCTACGCACAACATGAAAAAAAGACTTATTACTTATTGCATATCTCACAATAGATAACAAGTTACAATATTTAAAATACAGGGTGATTACAATTAAAGTCCCACTTTCAAAATGTTGTCAAAAAAGAACCACTCGTCACAATGAGTTCAAATTGAACGGAAGATACCTGAAGAAGGGAAATGGTACGACATTTAAAAAGTTCCAAAGTGTATAAATAGATGGCGCTGTAAACGGCATTCAAAAAGGGAATTGGGCTGCCAGGATATTTTGAATAGAAATGACAACGTATTTGGCATGAGTTGCACATTAAACCAACTTCAGCGTTCAATGTGCTCGATTGTTTCGGTTTTTTGACGGAAAAAATGACTTCCAAGTCATTCAACAGTTGGGACACTGTGAGTGGAAAGCCCATCTATCACGGCAAGGTCATACCTTGAATGAACTTTTTTTGATGTCGTACCGTTTCCTCCCTCCTTCGAGTATCTTCAGTTCGAATTTGAACTCATTGTGACGAGTGGTTCTTTTTTGACAGGATTTTGAAAGAGGGACTTTAATTATAATCACTCTGTATATTACAATAGAATTTGCCTTGGAGCCTTTACACAAAAACTAAAACATTTTTTAAATTATTCCTTTCTTCGTTGAGAAATATTAGAAAAATAAATAACTAAAAGAGGAAATTAAATTTTAAGATACACAAAAAAATGTACATAAGTGTCATCATCATAAATTCTTGAAAGGTCCCAAGGTCATTTCAATCGGCCATTCGTTCTAAGAACAAATGGAAAGAAAACCCCAAACCACTTAAGAACACCCCGTTAATAAATTTCGACCTCCAAACAATTATTAAATCGCTTGGCCACAAATTAAAGAGCATGCCAGATAACAAGCTTTCAAAAAGTTCCGAAATCGTCTGCTACAATCAGGGCCGGATTTTCCTATAGGCTAACTAGGCTTCAGCCTAGGCCCTCAAGATCAAGAGGGCCTACATTCAAATTGTTAGAAAAATTAGAATGACACTATTCTAAAAACAGTAAACACTGAATCGAAAATAAGGAGAAATTATGAAATAAATTTATCGGAATTGAATTTGCTTTAATCGTCCACGTATTGAATATATTTTATTTAATTTGATAGAAATTAGGATAATTCTTGCATATTTTATTTTCGAATTAATACTATTCTATTTTTATTATTTGAATTTTGTTTCTTTGTAAATGTTGTGTGTTATGTTTGATGAGTTATTGTTCCAAGTACTATATAAGGTGCTGAGAATAAATGTCCAAATATGTGTTCTTATTTTTTTTTTTTTTGTGCCATATTTTTATAAAGATTAATACCCATCACAACATGTTTCATTTAACATATTGATAGTGATGATGCATTTTATTATCTCTCATGTAATTTACAAACTTAAAAATGGGAGGTGAAAGGGCCTTATAAGTGGAATAGCCTAGGGCCTTCTTTTCATCTAAATCCGGCCTTGGCTACAATGTTCTAAATAGAACAAGTAATATAAAAATTTTTTAACTGAATTCTACTTTTTTTTTTTTTCACTATGTTGCAGAAAATTCATTCATTTTTTTAAGTTCATCTGGCGCCCTCTAATGGTAGATATATGCAATAATTTAAATCTAAAAAAAAAAAACTAATTAATTAAATTTAATTACTGAATTAATATTTGAAAAAAACTGTATTAACATCAGGTGTTCATCCACTACAAGTTAAAAAATGTATTTGAACTCGAGTGGATGAATAGAAAGTATTTTATGAACGATTGAAAATTTGAACAAGATATATACAGGGAGAGTATGAGATAATAGAAGGAATTGAATGAATAACTAAAAGAGGAAATTAAATTTTAAGGCACACAAAAAGAAAATTTACATAAGTGTCACCATCATAAATTCTTGAAAGGTCCCGAGGTCATTTCAGTCGGCCATTTATTCTAAGAACAATGCATGCACCAAGTGGTAAGAAAACCCCAAACCACTTAAGAACTCCCCATTCATAAATTTCGACCTCCAAACGATTATTAAATTGCTTGGCCACAAATTAAACTGAAGGCGCTTGAGAGGATGCCAGATAACAAGCTTCCAAAAGTTCCGAAATCGTCTGCTACAAAGTTCGAAAGCAGAAAAAGAAGCCGTTTGTCGAAATCGTTTGCTGCAATGAAGGCAAAAGGAAGCAGGGCCGCTTCCTTATTAAAGTTCCCGTCGTTCGGAGTAGGTGTTGATGGAGTGTCGTCGCCGGATACACAAGAGGATGCGACCTTTTACCTTCAGTGTCTGTCGCCCTCATCTGATTAATTAGCCTTCAGAACACTTTGGAAAGTTAAATGGAGCGACTCGGTTATTGTCGTATTTTATCATGATATTATTGTTCTTGTTTAGACCTTTTGAGAGGACACAAAAGAGTGTTTGACACAGGTTTTCATTCGAAACATCCATTCATTTGATTTTTTTACTAGAAAAGTAAAAGCAGGGGTCTTAGAAAGAATAATAGTTAATTATTGAACGAATGTACAAAATTGGAGAGAATATTGTAATAAGGAAGATAATAATGAAGATAAAGGCCCTGAATGGCCGAGTGACTTGCGCGCTGGCGCTCGGTACCACAGGTTTCGGGTTCGAGTCCCTGGCGGTGCCATGGGTGTTGTAGTGGTTCGAATCCACTTTAAGCCATAGGTCCCGGTCAAACAGGATCGTAGAACGTTGCAGGGCATTGTCACTCCGCGTCCGTGGCTTCTCTTCAAGTGAGACGCTCCCCCTGGGTAATGCAAAGTGAGTAACGTCTGTGCAGCGCTTGCCTTAAGGCATCCAATACCAAGCTGTCTAAGTGTTTGCCAGCTGCATTAGATTAGAAAGAAAAAAAACTATTTTTTTCTTTCTACTGCATTAGAAAGAAAAAAAATAATGAAGATAAATAATACTGTACTTTGCAGAATATTGTATTGTACTGCCTATAATCCGCAGTTTTGCATAACCCGAAAGCGTTATTAATTTGATTCTTTTTTGTGCTGCAAACGTAAAGCATGACTCTCAGGAAGAGTTACAGTTAATTATAGAATGAATGTACGGAATTGGGGAGAATATGTTATAGGAAATATTTTTTTGATGCAGCAGGTAAACACTTAGACAGTTCTCTTCGATGCCTTAAGGCAAGCGCTGCATCGACGTTACTCACTTAGCACTACACAGGAGGAGCGTGCATCTTGAAGATACTATAAACTACTCTGTTATCGTCGTACGTTATCATGATATTGTTCTTGTTCAGACTTTTAAAAGGACACAAAAGAAGTGTTTAACAAAGGTTTTCAGTCGAAACCTCCATTCATTTGATTCTTTTTTGTGCTACAGAAGTAAAAGATGATTGTTAGAAAGAATAATAGTTAATTATAGAATGAATATAACAAAATGGGGGAGAACATCTAATAAAGTTTGGTTGGTTTATTGCTCTATGGTCAT
Organism: Caerostris extrusa; assembly: GCA_021605095.1. Lineage (NCBI taxonomy): Eukaryota > Metazoa > Arthropoda > Arachnida > Araneae > Araneidae > Caerostris > Caerostris extrusa. Next base: position 124,574 of record BPLR01017767.1, on the reverse strand, counting down.
TTTATGCACCCTTTAGGCTAATTGACACTGACCTACAGTTTTAATGTGGATGCCGAATCACTCACAAACATCCATGCCACCGCAAGGATTCGAACCTGATACCACAGGGCTAGCCAATAGGCCAACATGTAATAAGGAGTAAAATATTGTGGGTAAATGAGGGTACGATGTTAGTGGGGTAATACTTTACTGCCCATAATCAGCAGCTTTCTATAATCCCAAAGCGTTATTTTTGCTTTCCCCCAAAAAAAAATAAAATAAATAAAAGACTTAGTGTATAATTCACGGCGCTATATAATCAGAGGACATTTTTTTGCACCCCAAAGTAAAACACCTCGTATACTCAACAATGCTCTATAATATGAAAGCATTAGTTTTGGCCCAAAAAATAAAAGACTTCGTATAATCCGAAAGCGTCATTCTCTCCCCCCTCTTCAGAATAAAAGGCGGTCTGAGGGACAATTGTGTAGTTCTCTGGCCTTTGGTTCTTGAACCATATGCTTCAAGTTCGAATCCTGGCAGTGGCATGGAAATTTCTGGGTGGTTCGGAATCCACGTTAAACAGTAGGTGCCATTTTAATTAGCCCGAAGTGTGCAAAAAAAAGGACCTTAGAGCGACAAACCAAACCAATCAGAATAAAAGACTATAATACACAGTGCTGTATAACCGATGGCGCCATTTTTGACCCCCAAAAGTAAAATAAATGGCATAATCAATAGTGTTCTATAATCCGGAGACATCATTTTTGGCTCCCAAAAATAAAAGATCTCATACAATCCATAGTGCTGTACAATCCGAAGGCCCCATTTGTGGCCTCCCAAATAAAATTTGTATTAATTCATAGCGCTGCATAATCTAAAGAAATCCTTTTGCCATCCAAAAATAAAAGACCTCGTGTAATCCTGAGCATTGTGTAACACGTGGCCATCATTTTAGGCCCTTAAAATAAAAGATCGTGCATAATCTACAGCATTGTAGAGACCGTATGTATCATTTGTGTTCCCCTAAAATTAAAAGATGCTACAAATGTGTAAAAACAGCCTAAATAAACGTTTCCAGCATTCAATATCTTTATTTCAATTCCTTCTATTAGTTCACCCCCTCCCTCTATATATCTTGTTCAAATTTATAATCGTTCATAAAATACTTCTTATTCATCCCCTCGAGTTCAAATACATTTTTTGGAACTTGTAGTGGATGACATTGGATGTTAATGCAGTTTTTTCAAACATTAATTCAGTAATTAAATCGAATTAATTAATTTTAGTTTTTTTTTAGATTTAAGTTGCATGTATCTACCCATAGATGGCGCCAGATGTAAGAGGAAAATTTCAATTTTATTTGTAAAAGACTTTTCTGCAATAGAGTGAAAAAGAAAAGTAGGAATTGACCTAAAACCCTTTTTTTTTTTTTTTATATTACTTGTTTTAAAGTAAATCACCCAATTCGGGTAAAATTAAATTCAATTTATAAATTTCACAGAAAGATACATTTATCACACACTCACAGAGTCATTTCCAGTAGCTTAGCTCACGTGATTCATGCAAACTGCTTTTATACCCTTCCGAATTTGCATATGGCTTGGTTTGTCGTTCTTTGGTCGTTTTGTGCACACGATCCTAATTTGCATAATCAACACAAGCTAAAATTTATCACGACGGGACTTTTTGGGGTTTCAAACTGATATCTCCAAACAAACCAACAAAAGACTTCATATTATACAAAGCCTGAGGATTATATGAAGGCTTCATTTTTGGCACAGAAATACGAAAAAAACTCTTTTATCGTATTTCCACAGCGCTGTATAACCTGTACGCGCCATTTTTCGGCGCATCAAATAAAAGGCCTCGTATAATCCCCACCATTGTATAACCCGAATGCGTCATTTTTGGTAGATATCTTAATTAGTACAACAGCTTAATCAACTCAGAGTGGTGAGTTATTTATTAGTGTTAATTATTGTGTAAAACGCTTTTAATAACTTCACTGCAGGCTGTCTACATCCAGTAGCGCACATAGATCATAAAGTCGGATTTTGTCTATAAAAGTACGGTTCTCTTCCATCATTCCTTAGTTGTTTTATGCACAAAAGATTGTTTAATTTAAAAGTATGGTCGATTTTTATTTGCAAAATACCCTTTTTGGGGGCGGTTTTATAGAATTCATTTCAATGAAACGCGTGCTTTGAAGGCCATCCCCGCCGATGACGTTTTAGCGTGCATTGAGGATTAGAAAAAAAGTTGTCATAAGTGCATTGTGTCCGGAGGGGATGACTTTGAAGAAGATGAAATAAATTTGGAAGAATAAATAACTGGCGCTCAGTACCACAGGTTTCGGGTTCGAGTCCCGGCAGTGCCATGGATGTGTGTAGTGGTTCGGAATCCACTTTAAACCGTAGGTCCCGGTCCTAATAGGATCGTAGAGCGTTGCAGGGGCATTGTTACTCCGTGTCCGTATCTTCAAGTTACACGCTCCCCCTGGTTAATGCAAAGTGAGTAACGTCTGTGCAGCGCTTGCCTTAAGGCATCCAAGACGTCCATGTCTGTTTGCCAGCTGCATTGGAACAAAAAAGTTATTGAAAAAAAAAAAAAAAGTTGGTCTTACTTTTTTGCACAGTAATATGCCAACTTTTTTCCAATACTCAATGCATGCTAAAAAGTCATCGGCAGGGATGGCCCTCAAAGCGCGCGGCGATTCAAGTTGAATCTCTTCAATCGACTCAAAAACGGTGTCCCCGGAGTGGTGTTTGGAGTTTAGGTAATAGCCAGAAGTGAATACGGTGGTTGTGGAACGATATGGGTTTCACTTTTAGAGAAAAAGTCACGAAGAAACAATCCAGTGTGAGCTGGCGCATTCAGTGTTTTCGGTACCAATCGAGCTTGGACGCGTTTGGGGCCCAAAATGGAATGGACCGATCCTTTTGATCCTCCATCAGCAGCAAAGTCTCTAATTGTAAATCGTCGGTTTGCAAACACCAAATCTTTAATTTTTTGGACGTGAGCTTGGTCGGTTGAGGTGAAGGGTTGACCAGAGGACTTTTCGACTTGGCCTTTTACCTTGGACTTTGTGCCTTGATGTAAATGCGGCTTTAGGGGGAAATGCAACTAAACAACATTTATACATTGAACTACTTTTAAGTATAGTTTAACGATTTTAATGACTATAAAATTATAAAAAAAAAATGATAATATATTGTATATTAAAAAAACGCGACATACCAAACTAAACATGCTGAATCTCAACAGTGTGCAGAAGTAAACAGTAAAACAGTGAATTGTAACAGCCAAAGAATATAAAGAGCGCTGGAAAAAAATCTTATGGGCCTGAATGACCGAGTGGCTACCGCTCTGGCGCTCTGTACCACAGGTTTCGAGTTCGAGTCCCGGCGGTGCCATGGATGTTTGTAGTGGTTCGGAATCCCCTTTAAACCGTAGGTCCCGGTCTAATAGGATCGTAGAGCGTTGCGGGGGCATTGTTACTCTGTGGCTTATCTTTAAGCTACACGCACTTCCTGGGTAATGCAAAGTGAGTAACGTCTGTGCAGCGCTTGCCTTAAGGCATCCAAGACCAAGCTGTCTAAGTGTTTGCCAGGTGCATTAGAAAGAAAAAAAAATTCCTCTTAACTGCAGAACAAAATCCAATAATCCAATTTACGATTTCAGACATTTTGAACAAATGCTCGATGAAGCGGTGTTCCAAAAATAGCGACAAAGAAAACTAGAAAACGGAATTTGTGAAAGGTAGAAAAAAGATCTTAGCTAAATGAGATCAAGATAAGCCGCATCTAAAACTGCGACTTTTTCCACTCTCGATCAATTCGCAGACACTCTTTTCCCATCCATTGTTCTTTTTAATAACAGCTCGATTTTCCATCGCATTTCCCTAAAGATGATCTCGTGTTCTTTGATAAAATGAAAATTCAGCTGCACATTCGAATGAGGGGTCCAACGAAAAACGACGATTTGACGTTAGAAAAATGGTAATTTTCTTTCCTAATCGTACATATAAAATGAAATCGACCCATATAAAAAAATAGAATTAAAACTTAAAATTTTAACAATAGAATTTATTTTCTAAATTTATCTTTTTTAGGGACAGTTGTGGATGTTGTTTTTTTGAATGCCCACCCTTTCATTTATTACAACTGCAAATGTGTAGGAAATTCAGCATTACCTAGGATGTCAACATGAGGGCTTTTCATACTGCACCTTTATTGGGTCACTATATTTTTAAGCAAGGACACATTATTTAGGAACTGTAAAAGGACAACTCAGCTCTAGGCACAGTGGTGTGGTGGGGTTTAGTAGTAAATTCCCATGGTGACATCCAAGGTAATGCTGAATTTCCAGCACATTTGCCGTGCTAGAGGTGAATGACTTAGGTGAAAGTTCGGGCATTCGAAAACAGCATCAATAACTTTTACCTAAAAAATTTTTTTAATTTAGAGAATGAATTCTGATGGTGAATTTTAATGTGTTTTTGGACATTGTGATTCGGTTATTTTTTAATGCAGCTCGAAATTAGTTAGACAGTTATCTTTTATGCCATAAGCAAGGGCTGCACCGACGTTACTCACTTAGCACTACCAAGGGGGTGCGTGTAGCTTGAAGATAGGCTACGGACGCGAGTAACACTACCCCCGCAGTGCATCTTCTTTGGACTCGAGACGGATGGGAAGAGGGTCAATGTTAATCACATTCAATATTTTTATGGCAAGGGGCCTGAATGGCCGAGTGGCTAGAGCTCTGGCGCTCGGTACCACAGGTTTTGGGTTCGAGTCCCGGCGGTGCCATGGATGTTTGGTTCGAATCGACTTTAAACCGTAGGTCCCGGTCTAATAGGATCGTAGAGCGTTGCGGGGGCATTGTTACTCCGCGTCCGTGGCTTATCTTCAAGTGACACGCGCCCCTGGGTAGTGAACGTGAGTAACGTCTGTGCAGCGTTTGCCTTAAGGCATCCAAGACCAAGCTGTCTGTTTGCCAGCTGCATTAGAACAAAAAAATATTTTTAAACAAACACCCCCAGGAAGAGCATCAATTGGTGTACTGATTACGGGGTGCCCATGGGGATAAGACCCTTAACCTCCTCTTCTTAATGCACACATAAAATTACGATTTTTAATTGGCTGCCTGAAGTTAGTACGTGGTAAAAAATAAAGTTTCTAACAATTTAAATATGGTGCTAGTAAAAAAAAATTAAAAAATACTAAAAATAAACGAAAGTAAGATAAAAAAATAAAATAAAAGTTTAAATTAAAGTTAAAAAGAATTTAAATGAAAAATTCGGTACAATTAGAAACTAGTTGTCAATGCCATAAAAATATATATATATATTTTATTTTATTCCAATGCATCTGGCAAACGCTTAGAAAGCTTGATCTTGGATGCCTTAAGGCAAGCGCTGCACAGACGTTACTCACTTTGCATTACCTAGGGAGCGCGTGAAACTTGAAGATACGGACGCGAAGTAACAATGCCCCCGCAACGCTCTACGATCCTATTAGGACCGGGACCTACGGTTTCAAGTGGATTCCGAACCCCTACAAAACACCCATGGCCCCGCCTTGACTCGAACCCGAAACCTGTGGTACCGAGCGCCAGAGCCACTCGGCCATTCAGGCCCCTGCCATAAAAATATTGAATGGACCCTCTTCCCATCCGTCTCGAGTCCAAAGAAAATGCTCTGCGGGGGTAGTGTTACTCGCGTCCGTAGCCTATCTTCAAGCTACACGTGCCCCCTGGGTAGTGCTAAGTGAGTAACGTCAGTGCAGCCCTTGCTTACGGCATAAAAGATAACTGTCTAACTATTTTCGAGCTGCATTAAAAAATAACCGAATCACAATGTCCAAAAAACACATTAAAATTCACCATCAGAATTCATTCTCTAAATTAAAAAATTTTTTTTAGGAAAAGTTATTGATGCTGTTTTCGAATGCCCGCACTTTCACCTAAGTCATTCACCTCTAGAACTGCACATGTGCAGGAAATTCAGCATTACCTTGGATGTCAACATGGGAGTTTACTACTAAACCTCACCCCACCACTGTGCCTAGAGCTGAGTTGCCCTTTTACAGTTTCTAAATGATGTGGGTGAGAAGAAGTCTAATTGGACTCTGTGACTATTTACAGCCATATGAGACCAGTACCAACAAGCTTAAAGTGGATTCTGACCACTGCAAACATTCGTGACACTGCTGGGATTCGAACCAGATAACTGTGGTGATAGGTCCCCCCCCATCGCCTTCAGTCTAAAAAGATGCTTTCCGATCCTCAGCATATGAACATCCTCAGCATTGAACTGTGATCGACTATCTTGGGAATCAAACGTACTAAAATGTGTCACCGTAAAATATGAGTTTATCAAAACAGTTGTGAGCTAATCCTTGTGAAGAGGGGAAGATGGAAATCTCAGATATCTCATAAAAGTTTTCAATCAAAATTGTTCACATGAGGAGTTTAAATAAATTGAATTATTTTAAACAGAATTTAAGATAAATTTTTTTTTTTTTATCAAAATGAAAAAGTTAAAAATAACCAGGAAATTGTACTTGGATGTCCCGATATTCAGGTTAACTATAAAATTGGGAATATAATGTAAAAAAAAAAATAAAAAAATTAAAAAAATAATGTGGGAGAAGGATTTTCAGTATCACCTCCTAGATAACGCTGAACCTAGTACATATGCTACGTACCTAGTTTTGATGGTGAATGATCTCTTATCGAAGTGCAAAACCTTTGAAACCAGCAATGAAATATTAGGTTTCGAAAAATAGCTCTGTTATTAGAAATAAATAAATTTATGCAAAAAGAAAATTAAATGACAAAATTAATGAAACCTTGAAACGTCAAAGTACAGAAAATAAAAAGAAAAAGAAAACTACTAATCAGAGTACAGGTGGTGAAAAGAAAATGAAACCTTGAAATCAGAGTGCAGGAGCTAAAAGAAAATGAAAACGTCACTTTCACATGAGAAATTTAATTAAATTGAATTATTTTTCAAACAGAATTTAAGATAAAATTTTTTTTTTGATCAAAATGAAAAAGTAAAAAATAACCAGGAAATTGTACTTGGATATCCCGATATTCAGGTTAACTATGAAATTGAGAATATAATGTAAAAAAAAAAATAAATAAAAAAAAAGGCATATTAAAAAATAAAAATCCAAATTCTAATAGAATTTCAAACGATTATTTTTTTCTTTAAAAATCTCATTTTCATTTCGAAATAAAAGTGTCTTTGCATTCACCAGACGATCCTTTAGAACAATTTTATATTATTTATTTAATTATTAGTTCTTCAACGAAATTTAAATAAATATTATTTATAAAAAAAAAAAAAATTAAAAATATTATTTATAAAAGCTCGTTAAAAAAAAAAATTTAAAAAAAAAAAAAATTATTTATAAAAAAAGCTCGTTAAAAAATTTTTAAAAAAATATTTATATAAAAGCTCGTTAAAAAAAATTAAATATTATTTATAAAAATGCTCGTGAAAGAAATTTAAATAAATATTATTTATAAGAAAGCACATTAAAAAAAAAAAAAAAAATATTATTTATAAAAAGCTTGTTAAAAATTTAAATAGATATTATTTACAAAAAAGCTCGTTAAAGAAATTTAAATAAATATTATTTATAAAAAGCTCTTTAAAAAAATTAAAAAAAAATAAATATTATTTATAAAAAAGTTCGTGAAAGAAATTTAAATAAATATTATTTATAAAAAGCTCGTGAAAAAAAAAAAATATGTCGTCAAAGGAAGCCAAATAAATATTCAAAAAAACCAAAAGAATGCAGATATATTTTATGCTCGTAATAATTTTTGATTTTTTATTATTTATAAAAAGTTCTATATTTAAAGCAAAAATCTACGTACATCTACAGATATTTAAAGCAAAAATATTTCAATATTTTGCAAAAATATTTCAATATTTTGAACAAGTTTGTTCGTGAGTTGTCCGCAGACTAATATCCTCCATTGTTAAAGTTACATGTGCTCGTGAGCGAATGTAATTTTGCTAAGGACTCGTTTAACGAAGCTGAAACTAAATGGCTAATGTGGGACCTTAATGGAAAATTTAATTAAACAGTACATCGTGTACTTCATAATACAGCGCATATCTCAAGTACAGAGACGAATTCCTTTAGCCTACTACGAATTTACTCTGTAGTACTGGATGGATGAAAAGTTTACCTATGTAGAAAATAAATTAATTTTTTTAAATAATTATATATTATAAAAGATAGACACATACAGTTTCTAGCATTTAAAAGAGAATATTTAAAAATGTTTTTTTTTTGTCATATTTACTATAGGTGTTTATTGACACAGTGTATAAAAAAACTACAAGACATATTATTTGGCGTTCTTATTAATGGTTTCTTTAAAAAATCAAGAGTGTCTACATTTATTTGAATTCGTAGCAAATTTTCCTCGAGCCTCAAGTTGAAAATAAACAGCGATTTAATATATAACATATTTTGAATAAAATGGAATTCCAACACAATAGGAAGAGAGGTGAATCTGTATTCTGCAGGAAATTCTACGCACATTTCCAGCAAAATCAAATTTATGACCACCTCGATCACTGGATTCTTCTCCAGTCGATTTCTTTTGTAGGAGATTTGTTTAAGATCATACCTTCAGAAAGTGGAAAAATTTAAGATGGATTTATACTGAGAATTGAAGACTCGAATGAACAGAGGAAAGAATTGATTTTTCCCGCCAATAAAGGTTTACATCACCATCCTCATCAGGGACGCAACAGCTTTATGTTGGGTCAGACGTTTTGGTTTTTTACGGGTAGGTTTGACCGGGACCTACGGTTTAGAGTGGATTCCGAACCACTACAAACATCCATGGTACCGGCGGGAGTCGAACCTGAAACCTGTGACACCAAGCGCCGAGTTAAAAGGAAGAAACTTAAAAGGTATATCTCCATGTAATTAAGTATGTGTCGAAAACTGGAAATAAACTTGACTTTATCAGGTCAGTTAAAGATACTTTGAAATTTTTTTATCTTTTAGAGTTTCAAACAATTTGAGTCATGCCTTGGTATTTTTAAAAATATATATTTTTTCAAACTGGTAGAATTTGAAAAAATTTTATAAAGTAAAAATTAATGCGAAACTATTTAAAAAACCTCCTAAATAACTTATTCAAAATCTCTTCAACTTTACTATAAAAGTATAATTGCTTCGCAACAACAACAATAATAATAATAATATATAATTACAGTTCAGTATGAACTAACTTTCCTTAGACATTATAGATTTGGAATTGTTTAATGCCGTAATTAGTCGCATAATGTTAAGAAATAAATTTATTCAGCTGAATGTTTCTGAACAAATTAAAATGTTCTTTAACACAAAGATAATTACTGTGGCATTCTTTTTTGGAATCCTTTTCCATTAACGCCATAATTGTCAACGAAGCTTTTAGATTAAAAGATATAATGAATTTGAAATTGAATTCTAATGAGAAAAAAAGAGAAAAAAACGAATCCACTAAAAGATTTCTAATCATTTTAATGATGAAAGATTTCGCGTTAAGTAATGTAAATTATAAGAGCAGGCAATTTTGCAAGTAAAGTTTGATTAGAATAGAATAATTTATAAATCGAATCGGAAATGTCTGCATTGAAAACGGTATTCTCATTCTAAACTGAAGAATAATTGAATTTAAATTATTTTATAATGATACGTGAAGATTCAGCATATTTATGATAGCAATCAAAAAACACTTTAAAAGACAATATATAATGACTATATCAATAAAAATTACTTTAAAGAAATTAATTTCAATGGTTTGCTTAAACATTTATTTTGAATAGTTATGTACTAATAAACAAAATTGTTTGATTTACGACTTTTTTTTAATTTGCCAGTCTAAAGTTTGTATATAGTTCCAGCAAAAATGAAAACAAAGGTTTAGAACTGGGGTGGCTAACCCAAACGATCTTGCGAGCCGTATATATAAAATTATATATCCCCTATTAGATTTAGACTCAAAAAGTGAAAAATTTAAACATAATGAGTTATTATTATTGAGTTTACTATTATTCTTACGTGTAAAGATAGACAATATAATAATAATAATGATACTAAACGCACATTGTAAAGAAATATATACCACTAAAAGGAAATATAAAAAAAATATATAAATATAAGCGAATTAAAAAATGAAATTTATATTTGTTTATTTCATTTGTTTATTGTAAATCGATATTTGTTTCTCCACTCATCATGAGTTCGCAGAATATAATTTAATTATTCTGCGAACTCATAACTGTAAACTCTTCAATAAAACAGCCAATATCTGCCCTATATTCGCAAGAATATTATTTTTAAAATCAAGGTTGATTTTTTCTCATCATTTCGACAGTAAATGTTTGAGTATATGGATGCATATATAATGTATATTTTTAAGGCATGAGTTTTCACCACTCTGGCCATTATAAAATAAATATATTTTGTAAAAGTGTGATAAATCTCACAGGCCAGAAAAATGTTCAAAACGGGCCGCGGGTTGGCCACCCTGTTTTAGAAGATAAGTGGTACTTGTATTAACGGTACCTTGGCGACAGTTACGCCAATAAAGAGCACACGCGCCAACCGCAGCTACAGATTTGGAGCCAATCTACACTTAAAATTTTTGTTCCAAATAATAAAATATATATGAAACACTTCATTTAAAATCAAAAAACGCTTTCAAAATATTTTTATTCCAAATAATAAAGATTGGCGACACTTAAAAACCGCCAAGTCTGTCGCCAAGGTACCGTTAATACATAAGTACCAGATAAGCAATAACCTTGTATCAATTTCTGTGAAAGAGTTTTAAATATATAACAATTAGAAATAATTCATCTTGGTGAAATTTATGGTTTATATAGTTTTACAAAATTAATGACTTATACACTTTTCTTTTAAAATCTATCTGCTTTAAAGAAAAAACCATTATTAAGATTTGCAAGTACATGAATCAACCTTTTTTTTTTTAACAAACTATAAAAATTATTGTTTTAATTAACTTTTAAGTTTTTAATTATCCCTTTATCTAAAGAGCAGAAAATTATTTAAAAGAAGCCGATGTACAAAATAAACAACAGTGCATTATAAAAGAATACCTGGTATTATTCAAGAGTTATTCTTTAATTCTTCATTAAGATGTAAACATTTGCAAAAATATTGCAAAAAATAAATAAATAAATACCAAACAAATAAATAAATAAAAGAATATTCGTAGTAAAAGAGACATACTTGTAAGAAAACATTTCTGCTGATACGAACATTTTAATAAACAAAAGAATTTTTCCGAGATTTTATTGAAAACGACCACGCATGAGTTCGATAAAAGAAAAGAATAATTCTTCTTAATGCGATCGTTTTGTTCTAGAACGATACGGTTGCAGTTAATCACGATTTAATTACACCAGCGTTCGCTTTTACTAAGCTTTATTTTCAACAATGCATAGAAAATCAACCATTGTGCAAAATGTGATCAGCGTATCGAAAACAATTTCAGGCATAACTACAAAATTCCATGTTCACGACCATTTTTTGTTATCATTATTTATATCCACAGCAGTTTTATAGAATGCACAAAATAATCAGATCTGATGTTTATTCGTTGTCATAAAAATAACTTATCTCCAATTTCGTGAATATCACCTGTTCGAGCCATAAAAAAGTCGTCTGCTTTTCGAAAATTTCGTCGTGCTTCACCGAGAGAAATCGACTACTGTTCTTTTTCGAAAGAATGCTTCGAAATCAAGGTCACCGTGTCCACTTTCGTTAGTCATTCCAGCAAATCATTCTAATATGACGTATATGGTTGTGATAAACTTTCTAGGGATGGATTTCACATTTGGGCGTAGTCACTTTGAGGTACGTAAGAATGAAAAAAAAAAAAAAAGAAATTCTAGGTTATGTACAGTAAATAAAACCTTTAGACTTGACTTTAATGGTTTATTGACTTATTTGGCATAAAAATAAATTTTGCAAGAGCACTGTATATTTGTTTGAGAACGTTCTGAAGTACGAAGAATTTTATTTAATATGGGTTTATTTAATTATTTTTGTTTTTGGTGGCATTTAAAAAATCGTTTGGCTGTAGTCTGTTTCAGAATGTTCTGAAGTAAGAAGAATTTTATTTAATATGGGTTTATTTAATTACTTCTTGGATTTTGGTGGCATTTAAAAAATCGTTTGGCTTTAATCTGTTTCAGAATGTTCTGAAGTACGAAGAATTTTATTTAACATTGATTTATTTAATTACTATTTGCATTTTGATGGCATTTAAAAAATCGTTTGGCTTTAATCTTTGCTTGCTTTATTTCGTTATATTCTATTTATTATTTTAAAATGGCTCGTAGTCGTAAGGAAACAAAGAACAACATTCGAAAATCGATTATTTTTGCATCATAATAGATGGATTTCCTACAATGGTAAGTTCGGAATATCACTAAATTATTAAATTTATTTCATTCTACTGTGCATTATGTTATAAACGCTTTAAAGAAAAAAATAAGATCGAAAAAAAAGGTAAGAAAAAGACTTTTGACAAAGTTAATTTAAAGTGATAATAGATTCATAGTTAGAAAATTTGTGAAATATACAAGTTTGAGTGTTGTAAAGATTTCTACAGAATTTATTTTAAAGTTCTCTTCTTCAATTTTATCAAAATTGTTCGACACGATTCAAATCAGCAGAATTACGTGGACGTTCGTTCTAAAATAAGGAAAACTTAGGCTTTACTTTGATTAATTAATGATAAATAAATCCGAAACGTATTGGAATCACGAATTATTTGCAGATGAGAGTAGCAAGTTTGACATTTTTGGTTCCTATGAGCGTATAATTTTATGAAGAAAAAAAAAAATCAGGAACTTAATCACAAGCACCTAGTTGAAACATCAAAGTATTGCGATGGAGGTGTCCTTGTGTGGGTGTGCATGTCAACATCGTGACTTGGTAATTTGATATTTATAGATGACATACTAAATCACGCTCTTTGTTTATATATTTAAAAAACAATTTTAGAATTAACAGCCCAAAATTTGGATATTGGAAACAATTTTGTTTTTCATCAAAATAATTTCAATGGACAAAGATTTTTCGTGAGGTAATTTTTTTTTTTTAATTTTTTTTATTTATTTTTTTTTTGATTGGTGATTTTCCAAAAAAATAAATGTTTTACTACGCTTTTAAAAAGTCTCATTCTGAAATATTTTTATTAATGGATAAAACAATTTTTCATTGAAATTCGTAAATATACGAATTCTTTTGAAAGCCACTTCATGTTTTATTTCTTCAACTGATTGTTCTTTAATTAAAAAATTTAATATTTGCACACAAAAAGGATGAGTAGTAATGGCAAATTCATTTCTTGCAGGAATTTTCATTTTATATGAATACCAATATTTTTAGCATTAATAATCAACCAAATAAATTTTTAAAAATTACAAAAAAAAGAGATTATTTAAATAAATTCTCATGAAAATAAAACTGGCTTTTACATTTTGAAGATGCCGTTTTTAACCCTCAAGGCCAAAGCAATTAAATTTTTTTATATAAAATGGATGGATATTTTATTCACGATAGTAATTATAAGAATTGTGTTAATGCACTTTAAAAGAAAAATTTAAGTACAGATATGTAATTTTATTAGTTAGCATACATCATTGTGTGAGAAACGTAATTATAACAGACAAAAAAATTAATCAAAAAACTTTTACTTATGTGATGGTTTACATGGAGAATATAAAAAAGGAGAAAAAATTATTTCATTATGTTACAAAATAATAGAAAATAGATTCAACTAATTAATACAGTAAAAAAATAATTCAACTCATCAAGTTATTTGTACAGTTAACTTGTAAATAAACAATCTATTTGTACTTTTTTTGCTGAACATTAATGAGCCTCGAGTTCCGCAGGCGTATTACACAAGAAATCCACCGACGGGAGATGAGAAGAAGACATTTAAGGTAAACTGCCCCCGCATTTGTGCATCATATGAGAGAAAATCCAAAAAACTCCCGCTAGGCAGCCTAACTATCGATGCTAATGTGATTCATACATTAAATTAAGCAATACAGGTTTGATAAGTATACTTACTAATTAGTTTTAGATTAATCTTAAGTTAATTATAAGATTAATTAATTAATTAATCCCTAATTAGTTTTAGATTTTTCCATGCCAATATTGGCGCTAAATCGCCAATCAAGAGAGAAATTTAAAAATAGATTTAATTAACAAAAGTTACCATTTTTTTTTTTTATTTTAATATGTAGTGAAAATTGATTGTCGTCTTATCCTTTTTAATAAGCTTTTATTAGTTTCCCTGTATGTTTGTTTGTATGTATGTAACTGACTCTTTGGGCTCGATTTTTTGCCCTACTTTTTAAGCGATCCGATTTAATTTAAATGTTGTAGACTTATCAAGGACCGACGACATTAAAATATTTTGATAAGTTTATTATCTCATCATGATTAGGATCGCCAGTATGAGTGATTAAAACGCACAGCCTTTGAAGAGTCATCTTGATCGGCGCATCAGTTTCCCCTGGAGATCTATTTCTCCTCATACACACTATATAAGCTGCAAAGAAACATTTACAGTCATCTTTCAGACATTCAAACCTACGTGGGACAGCGGCACAACGGATAAAGCTCCTGATTAGGAGATTCCCTGTTCGAATCCTGGCTGGCTCGACCTATTCGCATTTAGCCTTTGTTTTACTCACAATTAAATTATTGTAAGAAGCAGTCCTCCGTACCGGGACCTCATTTAAATATTATAGTTTAAAAACACTAAACAACATGCTTTTAGAGTTAATCAAGCTAAAAAGTAAAAAATAAATGAATAGTTTAAAAAAAAAACTAAAAAAAAAAAAAAAAAAAAAACACGCTTTTACAGTGAATGAAACTAAAAAGTAAAAAATAATTGTTAACATAAGAATGAAATGACTGACGAGAAAATGAATGTCACTGTTCTAAGAGCGTGGGGTGCTTTGTATGACATTTTTAAACTAACTCTGATTTCGGAATGACACTAGTGAAAAATTAGAACGATTGATATCGAGCCCCCCAAGCTTTTAGAACAGTTACATTCATTTTCTCGTCAGTCATTTTATTCTTATGTTAACAATTATTTTTTACTTTTTTTTTAGTTTCATTCACTCTAAAAGAGTGTTTTCTAGTTTTTAAAACTATTAATTTATATTTTCTTTTATCGAAAAAAAAAAAAAAGTAATTACAACTTTGTTTTCTAATTCCTAATCAAAAACTTCTTAAGAATTCTAGTCGAGTTATTTATCACTACATGTAAGAAAAAAATAGTACAGCTAATAAGGACCCAGATAATCAAAATGTACTTCTAAGTCACTTTACAAAAAAAAATGTTTAAAAAAAATGTTACATATTCTCTCCTTTCTCACTTATAGTTGAGTTTGTTATTAAAATTCAAGTTATGGTTGAACTAACGATTATCGATAGCTCAGCAAATGTTATGTTAAGCGATTGAAATTCCAAATTGAATTTGGGGAAGTTAAGATTACCTGCCACTCTAAATATTCTGTGCAGAATTGACAAAAGGGGCATTTCTTTATAATGTGAAAGAAAATTAAATTAAAATAAATTAATTATTGATTTAAAATTGAATTTTGCATACAAATTGAAATTTTTGTTTGCTTTATTTTTTTTTTTTTCTTCTTTCTATGCGTGAACCAGCTATATTTTGATAAAGTACGAAAGGTTTTAAGTCGATTCCTGCTGGTGGAGAGCATTAAAGTCAGTGTTCAGAAAATAGAGCAGATACGATGGAAAAAAAAAATTTATTATACTTTTGCTATGAGAAAATAAGATTAATGATAGAAAAGGGACTTGCTGTATAGATTAATTAAATATTTTTTATTTGGTGTCTTATGAATATTCTATTCATAATTATGAAAAAACTATTAATTACAAAAGCATGTTTCTGATTGATATAGTAGAATTTTTAATGTAAAATTGTTTCCATTTCTGTTTCAATAGAACTTCTACAAACAAAACAAACAAAAAAGCTTGATTAAATAGATGCATTAATTATTTATCTATAGTAACATTTACAATATATTTTCATATAAAATTAAATGTTTATAAAAATAAACAAAACAAAATCATTAATTTTTTTCAATCTGTATTGTCCTTACATCAACAATTATAAAATGAAACCATATGACCTTACTTTGATAAATCATTCATATTAACACAACTACCATTTATTTGCAAAATTTTGTTTGTTGTTGGAATTTCACGTCTCTTATTATCTCATTATTTTTGAGAAAAACATTATATTTAAAAAAAACATTTATACCAATCTAATTTTAAAAAGTTATTCTTCTGCAAAACAAACATAATAGTCTATATTATATATAACGCATGAAAAAGCAGCTAAATAATATAAAAGCATAGAGGATAATTAATAAGTAGGAAATGAATAATTTTCAAGATTAATTTACAATAAATTTTATATAAAATTTAGCAATGGTTATAAAAACAAACAAAAAGATTAATGAATTACTTTTATCGTCTGCACTGTTCTTACATCAAAAATTATAAAATGAATCCATATGATCTTACTTTGAAATAATATAAAAATAATATATAAAATGAAATTATATGAACTTTTAAAAAAAACTTATTTAGAAATAAGTTTTTTTAAATATATTATCAGAGCCAAAGAGGGTTTAATTAGTATTTTACTTTTAACAAAACTCTGATCAAGTTATGAAAAAGATTTTTCATGATTTTTCAATTTATTTTTCAAAAATAAATAAAATACAATTCGTATTTTTTTCCTTTGGTAATACTTTAGAAATGAAATAAATTTAATTCTTTAAAATACTTTTCTTTTCTATTCAAGTCTGTCTTTTCCATGTCTAATTAAATGACAAATAAAAAAATTTAGTAAATATGTAATCATTTCATGAGTTAACAAATGCTTACGATAACCATTATATTTTTAAAAATGAAATAATGAAAATATAGAATTTGTTCATTCTTTTATATTTTCATTTCGAAAACCAGTTAGAACGCGGGAATCCCAGAGTGGTTGGATGTCAAGGTAAAACACAATAAAAACCTTTCTGATGAAATCTTTTCATAGAAACGATACAGTGTGTTTTATGATTTTTCGAAAACTTTTTTCATATAAATGTCACATTTTTTTTTTTAGTTCTGTTACTATGCCGACTCTTTTAGAAAAATGCTCAAATATTCTCACTGGAAATACATAAACTATTGGTAAAAAGAAAAGATAAGTCTTACTTTTAATTTCAGAATATTTTTTAAGAATCCAAATATTGAAACTGTACCTATTTATGTTTCATAAACACATACATAATGCAAAAAGATTTTTTTTTAAAAGTAAAAATAATTGCAAAGTATCGTTTTCATCTATCGATATACTCGCCTTTTAAAAAATATATCCGCCTTTTATGAAAAAATGCACAAATAGTGGAAGTGCACAGTGGAAATACATGAATTATTGGTAAAATAAAATAAAAGATACATTTTTAAAATTTTAGAAAATTTTTTAAAAATTCAAATATTGAAACTGTGTCTATTTACTTTCCATAAACAAATGCATGTATTAATACCAAAAGACTTTTTTGAAAATAAAAATAATTTGTAAAGTATCGTTTTCACTATCGATATACTCGCTTTTATACATCGTTATCGAATATATAAATATATATAATTATCGTTATTTTTTTTTTTTTAATCGGAGTTTGGTGTTTTTACATGCAATTTAAAATCGTTGAGGCTTAACTTAATCTACAAACTTGTTTTAAATTTTTCTTAAGTGAAATTTGAATCAATTTAAAATAATAAAATTGGCAACAGTAGATTTGCAATTAAAATCTAAAAAGTGTTTATTGTTACTGTTATAGTGGCCTTTTATATATATATATTTATTCGTTATTTTCTTATGAATTCTTTTCAATATCTTCGTTTTAAAACTGACTAAAGCAGACTGCTAATCTTAATTAAATTACATTATAAAAGATATTTTTTAATCATTGTAATCATTTTCACTGAAATGTTACCATTAAAAAATATAACATACGAGTCTGTCTTTCCTATATGTACTAAAGTATAAGAAAAAAAAAGCAATGTGAAATTATTAAATTAAGAAACTTAATTTAATCGTAAACATCAGTTCGGTCTTTTTCTGGATGTGGGGGAGTAACGAATTTCTGATAAGCTTTCACTGTGGCTCATTTGCGAGTTGCATAGTTGAAAACATAGAAAACTCCCACCAAATATTGCGCTTGTCGTAATCTCCACCGAGTCTACTCCTTTTTTCAGTGCAGAGAGAAAAGGAAAAACTTTAACTGATGCAAAAGAGGCGATTAACCATAAAAGGAAAAATAGTAGAGATGAAGTTTTGTCAAGTGGGAGATCGTATTATTTTATCTTGTTGCTGTCGTATCCCTCATGGAAGGAGGAAAGTGGGAGGGCACCTACTGTTATGATGGAAGTCTTCTGGGGAAGGATTTTTAGGGGAATTATCCGCACTTGCGTATCGAATGGGAAAAACCCCGAAAAACTTCCACCAGGTAGCCTGACTCACAAGGCAAGATGCTAAATATCACAAGCGCCATCGAGTCATCTCGTTTTTGAAACTATTTACAACAAATCTGCCAGTGGATTGAATCTCCGCACTAATGCTCACCAACGGCGCACGTTGCTACTGAGTCACGAGTCGGGCATACTATTTATTTAATAATTATAAAGTGTTAGAAGAAAATTAAGTTACATGATTAATAGACATAAGAAGAAATGAAAATTAAAACGTCAAACAGATGTAGACATAGTAAAAAATGTTCACGCATACTAATTCTAAATTTGTAAATGCAAGTATTAAAAACTTAATTTTTTATTCATTAAGAGAAACTCGAAATAGATTTAAATATTAAATTATAATTAATATAGCTCTTTTATTTTGTGAAATTCTGAAAAATTATATAAACCGACAAAATTTCATTTTTATAACAATTTTTGAAGCATGTTATTATAATTAATTTATATCCAAATATTTTTACACTTTTATTTATAATACTACTTAAAAATGTCATTTTATAACATGCAAAATTTACTGACGTAGAAGAAATTTTAAAAAATAATTTCTTAAGCATAACAATAAATAAATAAAATAAATATCTTTTCTAAAATAACGGAGATCACTGCGGCATAATTGACATTTTGTATATCTTTCTGCTGTTTTGTGCCTTTCTCTCGTCAACTTCCGCTTTCGTTAACATACGTAATTTCCGGTTTGTTAAACTCGCATCCGCTGCCATCTATTCTAAGGTAACATCTGCTTTGTAAGATCTATTATGCTTACATGCTGTAAAAAGTAAAAAAACAGGAACAACTCTTTTTTTTTAATTAATTATATTTGCAAAGCAAAATTGTAATTTTATATTTAACATTTATATTATTTATTTATTATTATTTTATTAATATTGGTTTTATTACATATTATTATTAAATTATATTAAATATATTATTATATATTTAATATTATATTTAAAATTTTTAATTATTATTCAACTAATCTAATAAATAATAAGCATATGTAAACAAGTGATTGTCTAAATAAGAATTAAAATTATGATATTAAAATTTAAAATTGTAGCAATGAAATTATATGCAAATGATAATATTCTAGAAAATATTGCGAATGTTTTTGTGCTTTTTTTAAGTTCTGTTTTTGATGGAAATTCTTTTCATTTTACATTATTTTAGAATTATTACCAAAATTATTTTTAACATTTTATTAAATTAAATTGCATTTTCTTTTTGATTTTGATTATTCAAAGATTTTAGTTTATTCAAAATGCTATTATTATGAGTAATTTATTTTATTGTCGTTTATTTATTATTAGTAATTTATTTAAAATTTTTATTATTCTGAGTAATTAAAATTAAAAGGGCTTTTTTAAAATGCTATTATTAAGAAAAAATGAAATGATAAATAGTAATTAGAACAAAGACAATTAATTAAATAATTTCTTAATAGACATTTAAATAAATCTATGCTTAAATTAACTTAGAATTAATCTGTATGTAATTAATTTTTATTTTCATATTTATATTTCCTGTTTTACTTAAAACATAACAAAAGTTAAAACTTACAAAAAATTATGTTGAAGCAGACAGATACTCTTTCAAGAATAAAACTATTATTTTTTACTAAAAAAATGAAATGATGAATTGTAATTAGGACAAAAACAATTAATTAATTTCTCAAAAGTTATTTAAATAAATCTGGCTTTAAG
This sequence comes from Caerostris extrusa, assembly GCA_021605095.1. Lineage (NCBI taxonomy): Eukaryota > Metazoa > Arthropoda > Arachnida > Araneae > Araneidae > Caerostris > Caerostris extrusa. The sequence goes on along the minus strand of BPLR01017767.1, from coordinate 104,242 downwards.
TTATTAGAATTAATCTGTGTGTAATTAACTTTCATTTTCATATTTTGTATTTACTGTTTTATTTAAAACATTACAAAAAATTAAAAATAAGAAAATAAAATAAAAAATAATATAAAATAAATAAAAAAATAAAATAAAAATTTTAAAAGTTAAAAATATTGTGTGAAAGTAGATAGATACTCTTTCGAGAATAAAATCACTATTTTCTTTTTTAAAAAATTGCAATAAAAAATAAAATATGACATTAAAATGACATTATAATTACAAATATTGAAGGAAAAAAAACTGATTAGTTAGAATAGTTTTCATAAACCAATGAATCAAAGTAAAAGATTTTTTTAACTATAAAAAAAAAATGCATCGATACAGAAATACTTGCACACAAGCTGATAAAAATAAGAATCTTCTGACTTAAAAGATAGTTAAAACGCTTTTCTGTTTAAAACACAAAACATCGCGTAAATGATTTTCCATCTTTCGAAAAGTCAACACGAAAACGATGTCTTCTAAAGGAATAAAAAGCTGCTTTTGTTTCAGCTTCGTCTGCTTTGATTCTGTTGCCAAATCCCAACAGACAAATATTGCCGTCAATATCGACAGTGAATAAAGCATTCGGAACCTATTCTCAACGGTGTTTTGAATTTATTCTATCGAAAATCAATTGCTAAAATTCGTACGCTAAGACGAATAGTTTCTTTTTTTTTAAGTTTTATTGTTTTTGTATTCTGACTTTTTATAAAAGATTGAATGGAAATTTTATTCAAAAAGCGAAGGAAAATTGTGTTTTGAAAGGAAACTTTGTATACTCATTCCGGTGGATTCTTTTTCAGAATTTTTTTTTTTGCAGTAAAAAAAGAATCGAATGAATATGTTGTATTAATACGCGTTGCGTATTAGAATTGTAGCATTTTTTTTTTCACGAGAAGAATTTTGGCATTTCATTCCCAGGAGAGAGGAATGTACGTTATTTGGCAATTATATAATAACCCAAAACTCACGGCAAACAAGCAGTGTTGTGGATAGTTATATTGCAGGCAATTAGTGTTTTGTACTAACGTCACTCAAATTTGACAGTAGATATATGAGAGTATCATGCATAATGAGACTCAGGAAATTAGCGACAACTACCGATTGAATATGAACTATACCATGAGTTGTTCCATCGTGATGAGTGATAGATCACGAGCTGAGAAATATCTACTCCAATGAGAAGTGAAGGAAGCTGACGCGCCCTCTTGATGGATTTTCTTAAAGGGAGGTTTTGGAGAAGTGAGGAAGAGTTCTGCGGAGAGTCGACCAGAAGTGTTGTTTTTCTGATTGTTTTTCTTTCTCTGAAGTGATTGAATAGGCAGGAGGTTCCGCCCGTATTTCAAAGTGAACTCCTTGTGGTTTCGTCTATCACGCCATGTGATAATTAAGGTCAGCAATTATGTTAAAAAGTATTCTGTGAATGTAGATAGATACTCTTTCGAGAATAAAACCAATATTTTTTTTAAAATTGCAATTAAATATAAAATGCAACATTAAAACGATGTTATAATTAAAAATAATGAAAAAAAGAAAACGGATTGTATGTTAGTTTTCATAAACCAATGAATTCAAAGTAAAGGACTTTTTTTTATCCATAAAATAAAAATGCATTCATTAAAAAATATTTCTGCAGACAAACTGATAAAATAAGATTCTTCTGACTTAAAAGATAGTTAAAACGCTTTTCTGTTTAAAAACACAAAACATCGCGTAAATGATTTTCCATCTTTCGAAAAGTCAACACGAAAACGATGTCTTCTAAAGGAATCAAAAGCTTCTTTTGTTTCAGCTTCGTCTGCTTTGATTCTGTTGCCAAATCCCAACAGACAAATATTGCCGTCAATATCGACAGGGAATAAAACATTTGGAACCTAATCTCAACAGTGTTTCGAATTTATTCTATCGAAAATCAATTGCTAAAATTCGTACGCTAAGACGAGTAGTTTCTTTTTATTTTAAGTTTTATTGTTTTTGTATTCTGGCTTTTCAAAAAGATTGAATGGAAATTTTATTCCAAAAGCGAAGGAAAATTGTGTTTTGAAAGGAAACTTTGTATACTCATTCCGGTGGATTCTTTTTCAGAATTATATATTTTTTATTTTTTACAGTAAAAAAAGAATCGAATGAATATGTTGTATTACTTGGCGTTACGTGATAAAATGTTGAAATTTCCAACATTAGTTTTATATTTTTTTTTGTTATTAACCAAATTATTAAATGTGCTAGTTAACTATTTCAATTAGTTAAGTTAAGAATATTGTTTTTTGTTCCATAACGACTGTTTTATTCAAATAACATCGATTACATTTTAAGCGATAGTTATCAGCGATTATAGCTGTGAAAGAATTATAAATAAAATAAGAAAAAGAAATAGAAGAATATGCATTGTCCTATTACATTTGAAGTAAAAATACATCATGTGACACCGACACATTTCATGCTTTGCTTTTTCAAAAATACCCAGTAAGACATAATAACTATGATACAAAAATAGAAAACAATTTAGAAATTTAGAAATTGTGACTCAAAACATTTTTAGGCATGATCTATTAATAAAATTCTCTCTTTCTTTCAATCTTTCATTCTCTTTTCAAATGAAGGAGTATTTCGTATACCAGGCTCTCTCTATTTTGTATACCAAGTTATGACGGATCTCTCTTTATACAAATAAATCAATTCAAATCAAGTCCAATACACCTAGTGCCAGCCTATTGTGACAGATGAGAATCCGCCTATTGTCAGGTTGTACACTAAAGCGGGACTTAACCATAAAGAGCATGTTACTCCCACTCATCTCGTTTCCATCTGAGATGCTCCTGTGCTCACATTCTGCAGCTAGAACGGTGGTCTCGTGTCAACAAAACACAAATCATAGGGTCTGCAAGCATATATGACTGCATGAATCGAAACTCTAATAGTAGTAACCCTCTGAATATTCTGTTGCAAAAAGTGGAGTTCACAGTGCGGTTTTCTGGCCAGTAGTGTTAAATACCGATCCTCATTTTGTGTTGTCACACGCTTAAGATCTTATCCTGATCTTCGTCGGACGTTTATGTTGTTGTTGTTGCTTATCCCCTTGATTTAGGATCCTAAACCAAGTCCAGTAGATCATGCTGCATCAATAGTTCGTAAACTGTCCTCCCCTCATTCAACAGTTGCCTCACAGAGGCACCCATACAATCGTTGAGATGAGAGGGAAACACGACGGCCGAACAATGACAAAGTTTCTAGTTTCTGAAAACCGTTTGAATAATCTAGAAATGACACTGTGAGAAACTCCTAACGCTTTGGCTACAACGAATTGCGGTTTTTTTCTTCTAAAAACCGATTCCATAATCTAGAAAGGACACTATGAGAAACTCCTAACGCTTCGGCTACAACGGATTGCGTTTTTTTTTTTTTTTTTTTTTTTTCTCTCTCTCTCTTTTTCTAAACACCGATGGCGCTCCAGGTTACCAATTCAGCTACATCATCTTGCTGAAGCATCGTAGTCACTGTTACAAAACATCCAACTCTCAACATACAAAGTCAATTGTTTTTAATCTCTTCCAACAGAAGGAACGCTGCAGGTCGCTTTTCACTCCTTACATAAAAAGCATAGTTTTCATGTCACAAACAAAATTTTTGACATCGAAAACCAACCATGACCATGTATATTCCAACCAATGTAACCAAATGACCACAAACCAAATGACCATGTATATTTCCAACTCAGCAAACTTTTTATAACTTCCCTTTTTAACCCTCTTTCATTTCATTTCTGTTAAAACAGTGTTGTTGTTTTCTTATCCCACTTCTGGCCAAGCCCACGAGCCCATACGTACTCATGATTGAAGGGGAAGGAAGCAGCTTCTGTTGCGATGGAGCACCCGTAGGTAGAAGTCTGACTTTGGCGCCGTGACGCTCTTACAGTCATAGGAGACCGGGACCTTTAGCTAAAGGGATTCGAACCACTACAAACATCCATGGCACCGCCGGGTATTCGAACCCGAAACCTGTGGCACCGAGCGCCAGAGCGGTTAAAACAGTTGTTGATTATATGATTATTTCATATCGAACACACAATATCCTCTAATTGCTTTGAAAGCAGTATATATGTATGTATATACACTGAAGTGACAAAAGTCATGGGATAGCAATATGCAAATTTTCAGATGGCAGTAGCATCCCGTAGAACAGGTATAAATGCGCAGTGCTTTCGCAGAGCTTTCATTTCTGTTCAAGTTATTCATGTGAAGAGGTTTTGACGTGATGATGACCGCACGACGGGAATTAACAGACTTTGAACGCGGAATTTTAGTTGGAGCTAGACGCATGGGTCATGCCATTTCGGAAATCGCTAGGGAATTCAACATTCCCAGATCCACTGTGTCAAGAAAGTCAACCAGGAAACTATTTCCGAGAGTATGAAATTTCAGGCACAACATCCACCATGGACAGCGCAGTGGTCGACCGCCTGCACTTAACGACCAAGACCGGCGACGTCTGCAAGAGTCAAAATTCTAAATTCAGACAAGCAACACTGCGTCAAATAACCGCAGAAATCAATGTGGGACGTACAAGGGACTTGTCTGTTAGAACTGTGCGGAGAAATTTGGCTTTCTTGGGCTATTCCAGTAGAAGACCGACTCGAGTGCCTTTACTGACAGAACGACATCGCTTTGCAGCGACTGTCGTGGGCACGTGAGCATATCGGTTGGTCCCTAGATGAATGGAAAACCGTGGCCTGGTCCGATGAGTCACGATTTCAGTTGGTACGAGCTGATGGTAGGGTTCGAAGTGTGGCGCAGACCCCACGAAGCCATGGACCCAAACTGTCAGCAAGGCACTGTTCAAGCTGGTGGTGGCTCCGTAATGGTGTGGGCTGTTTTTTCATGGCATGGACTTGGTCCTCTGGTGCGACTGGACCGAACATTGACTGGAAATGCTTATGTTCAGCTACTTGGAGATCACTTGCAGCCATTCATGGACTTCATGTACCCAAACAACGATGGGATTTTTATGGATGACAATGCGTCATGTCACCGGGCCACAACTGTTCGCGATTGGTTTGAAGAACATTCTGAATAATTCCAACGAATTAGCTGGCCACCTATATCGCCCGACATGAATCCCATGGAGCATTTATGGGACATCATCGAGAGGTCTGTTCGTGGCCAAAATCCTGCACCATCAACGCTTTCACAATTATGGACGTCTATCGAGAAAGCATGGCTCAATATTTCTGCAGAAGACTTCCAACGACTTGTTGAGTCCATGCCACGTCGAGTTGCTGCACTTCGCCGGGCGAAAGGAGGGCCGACACGATATTAAGAGGTATCCCATGACTTTTGTCACTTCAGTGTATATGTACTAACAGAACCCGACATACTTTGTCCTGCCAAAAAATGCATTGTAGAAAATTACATATCGCAAATATATTCTACATGTTTAAATTTATGTGCATACTAACATTCATGGACTTCGTTTGAACGGTCTGTAATATGGAATGCTGCAGCACCCTCTGGTGGCAAGTCACTATAAAGCGGATAGCGCGATACTATTTTCCTTACTCGAATACATAGTATGACCCATTTCCATAGCGATGCGTTGAACGGTATAGAAGTTGGTATACAGCAGCACCCTCTGGTGGCGACTTACAACAAAGGGTTATAGCATAAAAACATTCTCCATGTTGTGTCAAATACACACAGAAAACTTCTTCAAAATCGGTCAAACCGTTTAGAAGCAGTTCAGTTGCAAACACACGTACAGAAAAATTATATAAATATATAAGATATGTATCAGTATACGGCATCACATTTTCTTCACATACGGTTTTTATAACAATTTAATATTTCAGAATTATGCTACAAATATTTGTTATTTAAGCACACGTAAGAAAGTTAACGGTTTTTTTTTTTGTTGATTTAGTTATAAAAGCAGATTAATGTTGATTTAGTTATAAAAAGCTATGATGGAATTCTCTTCAAATAAATAAAACAATTTAAATCGTGTCCAATAAATTTTTCCCTTCAAAAACCTCCAAGGCGATGGCGCTAACTGAAAGCATCTTTGTTGCAACGTTTCAAATGCCAATCAAAATCGAGGTCATATTTATTTGATACGAGAAATCATTGAGGAAATTCGCGCAATTACCGCATAAGACTAACCAGTTTCGGAGATGGCATCTGACACTTTCCAGGGGAACTTCGGAAGGAAAATAAAACCAAAAATATTTACATGTTTCAAGAATGTATCCTTTTGTACCGTGGGTCTAAACTTACATATGCGCTGAACAGTTATAATTTGGAATGTTACTACTACTACTGGTACTACTAACCTTCAAACTAAATAACCCTAAATCTGGTTCATAGCTTTAATAAAAATTATTTTCCTATCAAAGATGAATTACAGAAGCACACCTGAAATTGATTTTACCTGCTTTTGACGAAAGTTGAAGAAATAATTTCAAAAATTGCGCATGACACTTTTTAATGCATGATGCATTTTTCATAACTGGCCCTATAGTAGGGAAATGCAGCACTCAAATTAAAAAAAAAAAATTATTTTAGAAGTTTCGAATTTTGCCAAGAATTGTAAAATAAAAGAACATTTAGATACTGTGAAGTATCTAAATGTTTATCTAAGTTTAGTTATGTAAGTATCTAAGTTTAGATACTGTGAACGTTTAGACACTAAGAAACTCATATTATTTCGATAAGTGAATCAAATTTCTTGTAATAAATAAAATTTTGTTTAATTGATAGATAAATTTTGTTTATTTATTTGTTTTGAACTGAACGAGTTTAGAGTCGTCGAATCCGACTAACGAGGCAAGATGCTGAACATTACAAACACCATCCAGACTCCTCGTTATGTGTTCGTTCTCGTTCTTCTCGTCTCCTTCTGTTTCATCAACTGGAGCTGATCAACGCTACTTCTCTTCAACGTAGTTAAATTAACAGTTACTTTAATATTTGCACAGGCCTACGTTGGACGTCAGTTAGTTAAACACTTATCTCCAATTAACTGAGGGGGCCTGAATGGCCGAGAGACTAGCGCTCGGTACTACAGGTTTCGGGTTCGAGTCCCGGCGGTGCCATGGATGTTTGTAGTGGTTCGGAATCCACTTTAAACTGTAGGTCCCGGTCTGTTAAGCCCTCGTGCCCAGAAGATGACAGGAGCGACAAACCAAACTAAACCAAATGCAATTAATTGAACTTTTAAAGTCAAAAAAAAAAAAAAAGAAAAGAGTTAAAAATAGATCAATACGCTACCAATAATTTTAACTTTAAAATGCAACAAATTATATGATAAAAGTATAATTATATGGGAGGTTTCAACAGGGCTATTCGATTTTTTTTATTCATTTGTATTTCAGTAAATAAAAAAAAATCCCAGTTAAAATCGAAAAACAAATTTTTTTAAACTCACGATACCGATGAGCAGGAAAAATCAAAATATACAGTAAACAATACAGAAATGAGTATTGATTAATATCAAAACTGTATTTCTCATATGCATGACTGTTTAAAATTAAGTAACATCCTATTAGAAATAATGAAGAAGATTCTGGAGTTGTTTTCCAAGCAATAAATTTAGAAATTAACTTAAAGTAAACTAAGTTTTAGTTAAATTAGTGACAGTTTACCATAATAATATGCTGCACTAATATGTTTTCATAGAAAAAAAAATGAATTGATTTTAGTATTCAATTATTATTAACAATAATAAATTAATAATATTACACATACATATTCTTCTTTGCTTACATAAATATATTATTAAAAAAGAAAATCAAAACTTTTTTTAATTATCAAAGCAAAAGAATATACTGAATTATAATTATTTATCTGAAATGAAAAAGAACAAATCTCATATATTTCTAATTTTTATCTCTCCTATTTCTAATAATTCCTAATAATAATAACCTAATAATAATTTTTCTCGTATAATTCTCTAAATCCTTCAGTTTTTTAATAAAGGAATTGTTTCTTAATAAAAAATTTAGAAATGAATTTAAAGTTAACTAACTTAAATAAATTAATTAAATTAGTGACAATTTACTAAATAATATGGTGCACTATTATGTTTTTCATCGGAAAAAAACCCAATTGCGAAAAAGATTAAGTTATTATTAACAATAATACATTAATAATAATATACAATACATATTCTTCCTTATTTACCTAAATATATTATTAAAAAGTAAAATAAAGAATTTTAATAATCAAAACAAAAAGAATATAGTGAATTAGAGTTATTTATTTGAATGAAAGGATAAAGAACCAATCTCATATATTTCTGTTCTTTATCTCCCCTATTAAAAATAATTCCTAATAATAATAAGCTAATTATAATTTTTTTCTCTTCTAATTCTGGTTTTTTAAAAAAACAAAGAGCTATGTTGCCAGAAAGTTGAAAAATAAACTGAATAACGAAGCAAATTGTGTTTTCAGAATGGTTTAAAAATTCTTTTTCAATTCCTTCTATACGCTGACACTCTCCCTATATATATCTTGCTCAAATTTTTAATCCTTCATAAAATACTTTTTATTCATCCACTCCAGTTCAAATACATTTCTTTTTAACTTGGAGTGGAGGACACTCCATGTGAATACAGTTTTTTTTTCAAATAATAATTTAGTAATTAAATTTAATTAATTAATTTTACTTTTTTTTAGTTTCAAGGTGCTATCCACCCATAGATGGCGCCAGATAAACTTAAAAAATAAATGAAAATTATATTTATAAAGGACTTTTGGCAACATAGTGGGAAAAAAAGTAGGAATTGACTTTAAAAGAATTTTTTTTATATTACTTGTTTTTAATTTGATTCACTGCAGAGGAATTTAGAAAACAATTAAAAAAACGAATTTCATTCAGTAAAATTTTACAAAAAAATTGTAAGCAAGTCCTATAATCATTTTGTATTTAATTTCAATGTAATCTAATTTCTAATAATTTTTAATAATAATAAATTGTTAATAATTTTTTAATTTTCTAGATCATCTAAATCAGCTGCGTTGCCATTCGGAATGAGAAATATACAGAATAACGAAGCAAATTATATTAAGAACATTTATATTTTCAGAATTGTTCGAAAATTCGTTTTTTAATTCGATTTACTGCAGAGGAAATTTTCCAAAAATAAAAAAAATTCTAATCACAACAATTTATAAAAAAAATTATAAACAAGTCCGATAATAATTTACTTAATTTCAATCTAATAAAATGTGTTAATTAATTCTTATCTCAATAATTTTAGAACAGGATAAAGAAAACGAAAAATATTTAATTGAGTAAAAAATAATCTTGTCAGAATTCTAATCTGCTTTTAAACATTTAAATAAACTAAGATATAAATATTATAAAATCAATATTCATTATTATGAATTAGAGTTTAAATTCTAACTCAATCGCTTTAAATTTATGGACCTAGTTTTAATATTATTATCAGGAAATAAAATTAATTATCCCGTTTCCTAAATTAATTTCGGAATATTCAAATCTTTTTTGAATTCTGCGTAAAATAAATACCGCCAAACCAAACAAAATAAATCTTCCTCGATGTTTTCCCCACTGTTTAAAATGGAGCTCTTTGCAGAAAGTGGATTAAATAACTGATTAATATTTTCTCAGCAGCCCTGATTTTGACATTAATCAGTTTAAAAACAGGATTTTCCCCCTTTTTTGGCGCTAAGCCGTGATTCTTTAAAGAATTTAGAACGAAGATAGAAAAATAAAATAATGGAAGACTCATGTAATTGGATATTTTGGTGAGTTTCTAAGATAATTGAAAATTGTGTGCTGTAATTAAGAAGGAAAAAATTATTATGTTAAATTGCTTGTAATTAGCAATGCATTTTGATATGATTTTTGGGTTCAAATAGAAATACATTTTTGTTACTTATTATATGATAAAAGACAAGTTCGATAAGTCTAAATTTCTATCAAAATAGAATAGAATATAGAATCTCTATATTCTAGTCCTACAATAATTTTGTATTAATTTCAATCTAATCTAATTTCTAATAATTCTTAATAATAATAATCTATTAATAATTTTATCTCCTCTAATTCTCTTGATAATTCTGTTTTTTTTTATTATTTTTTATTATTATTATTATTATTAAGTGAGCTGCGTTGCCATTCGGAAAGCGAAATATACTGAATAATGAAACAAATTATGTTAAGAATATTATCGTTTTCAGAATGGTTTAAAATTTTTTTTTTTTTTTATTCGTTTCCCTGCAGAAGAATTTTAAAATAAAATTTAAAAAAAAAAAACGAATTCCAATCAGAACAATTTAAAAAAATTATAAACAAGTCCTATAATAATTATGCATTTAATTTCAATCTAATCTAAATTCTAATAATTCTTAATAATATTAATCTATTAATAATTTTATCTCTCTAAATCTCTAGATGATACTCTTTAAAAAAAATTAAAGCTGCGTTGCCATTCGGAATGAAAGTTATACTGAATAATGAAACAAATTATGTTAAGAATATTATCGTTAGAATGGTTTAATTTTTTTTTTATCGTTTTCAGAAGAATTTTAAAATAAAATTTAAAAAAAAAAAAAACGGAACAATTTAAAAAAAATTATAAACAAGAATCATTTAATTCAATAATTCTTATTCGATTATTTTTTAATAATTTTTCTATTCGATTCATTAAAAAAAATTAAAGCTTTGATTCATCAGAGAATAATAAAGTAAAAAAAATTTAAAAAATTCGAATTTCAATCATTCGATTCTTTTCTTAATTCTATTCGATTCATTATTTTCATCAGAGGAATAATAAAAAAAAATTTAAAAAAAAGAATTTCAATCAGTGAAAAACAATCCTATAATATTTTATTTAATTTCAATCTAATCTAATTTCTAATAATCTTATTAATTATAATCTATTAATAATTTCTTCTCTTCTAATTCTCTAGATGATTCTGCCTTTTTTTTCAAAACAAATGAGCTGCGTTGCCATTCGGAATGAGAGATATATTGAATAACAAAACAAATTATGGTAAGAATATCATCGGTTTCAGAAAGGTTTAAAAAATTCTTTTTTTTTAATTCGATTCACTGCAAAGGAATAATAAAAAAAAATTTGAAAAAGAATTTCAATCAGAACGACTTTACAAAAAATTGTAAACAAATACTATAGCAATTTGGTATCTAATTTCAATCTAATAAAATCGGTTAAATAATTTCTGTTCTTACAATTTTAGAATAGGGTAAAGAAAACAAAAAAAAATATTTAATTGAGTAAGCAATAATCTTATAAGAAATCCAAATCAGCTTTTAAAAATTAAAAAGAAAAACAAAGATATAAATATTAGAAAATCAATATTCATTATCACGAGTTTAGATTCTAACTCAATAACTTTAAATTGTTGACCTAATTTTAACATTATTATCAGGAAATAAAATTAATTATCCAGTTTCCTAAATTAATTTCGGAATATTTAAATCTTTCGAATTCTGCTTAAAACAAATATCGCCAAACCAAACAAAATAAATCTTCCTCGATGTTTTCTCCTCTGTTTAAAATGGAGCATTTGCAAAGAAAGTGGATTAAATAACTGATTAATATTTTCCCAGCAGCCCTGATTTTGACATTAATCAGTTTTAAAAACAGGATTTTCCCCTTTTTTGGCGCTAAGCCGTGATTCTTTAAAGAATTTAGAACGAAGATAGAAATATAAAATAATGGAAGACTCATGTAATTGGATATTTTGGTGAGTTTCTAAGATAATTGAAAATTTTGTGCTGTAATTAAGAAGGAAAAAAATTATTATGTTAAATTGCTTGTAATTAGCAATGCATTTTGATGTGATTTTTGGGTTCTAATAGAAATACATTTTTGTTACTTATTATATGATAAAAAGACAAGTTCGATAAGTCTAAATTTCTATCAAAATAGAATACAATATAGAATCTCTATATTCTAGTCCTACAATAATTTTGTATTAATTTCAATCTAATCTAATTTCTAATAATTCGTAATAATAATAATCTATTAATAATTTTATCTCCTCTAATTCTCTAGATAATTCTGGTTTTTTTTATTATTTTTATTATTATTATTATTATTAAGTGAGCTGCGTTGCCATTCGGAATGCGAAATATACTTAACATAATAATGAAACAAATTATGTTAAGAATATTATCGTTTTCAGAATGGTTTAAAATTCTTTTTTTTTTATTTATTCGTTTCCCTGCAGAAGAATTTTAAAAATAAAATTTAAATAAAAACGAATTCCAATCAGAACAATTTTAAAAAAAAATTATAAACAAGTCCTATAATAATTATGCATTTAATTTCAATCTAATCTAAATTCTAATACTTCTTAATAATAATAATCTATTAATAATTTTATCTTCTCTAATTCTCTAGATAATTCTGGTTTTTTTATTATTTTTATTATTATTATTATTAAGTGAGCTGCGTTGCCATTCGAATGCGAAATATACTGAATAATGAAACAAATTATGTTAAGAATATTATCGTTTTCAGAATGGTTTAAAATTCTTTTTTTTATTCGTTTCCCTGCAGAAGAATTTTAAAAATAAAATTTAAAAAAAAAAAAAAACGAATTCCAATCAGAACAATTTAAAAAAAAAATTATAAACAAGTCCTATAATAATTATGCATTTAATTTCAATCTAATCTAAATTCTAATAATTCTTAATAATATTAATCTATTAATAATTTTTCTCTCTAATTCTCTAGATGATACTTTTTAAAAAAAAAATTAAAGCTTTGCCATTCGGAATGAAAGTTATACTGAATAACGAAGTAAATTATGTTAAGAATTTTATCGTTTTCAGAACGGTTTTTTAATTCGAATCAATTCATTAATTCTTATTCGATTCTTTTCTTAATTCTATTCGATTCATTAATTCGATTCATCAGAGGAATAATAAAAAAAAAAAATTTAAAAAAGAATTTCAATCAGTGAAAAAACAATCCTATAATATTTTATTTAATTTCAATCTAATCTAATTTCTAATAATCTTATTAATTATAATCTATTAATAATTTCTTCTCTTCTAATTCTCTAGATGATTCTGCCTTTTTTTTCAAAACAAATGAGCTGCGTTGCCATTCGAATGAGAGATATATTGAATAACAAAACAAATTATGGTAAGAATATCATCGGTTTCAGAAAGGTTTAAAAATTCTTTTTTAATTCGATTCACTGCAAAGGAATAATAAAAAAAATTTGAAAAAGAATTTCAATCAGAACGACTTTTACAAAAAATTGTAAACAAATACTATAGCAATTTGGTATCTAATTTCAATCTAATAAAATCGGTTAAATAATTTCTGTTCTTACAATTTTAGAATAGGGTAAAGAAAACAAAAAAAAAAATATTTAATTGAGTAAGCAATAATCTTATAAGAAATCCAAATCAGCTTTTAAAAATTAAAAAAGAAAAACAAAGATATAAATATTAGAAAATCAATATTCATTATCACGAGTTTAGATTCTAACTCAATAACTTTAAATTGTTGGACCTAATTTTAACATTATTATCAGGAAATAAAAATTAATTATCCAGTTTCCTAAATTAATTTCGGAATATTTAAATCTTTCGAATTCTGCTTAAAACAAATATCGCCAAAACCATACAAAATAAATCTTCCTCGATGTTTTCTCCTCTGTTTAAAATGGAGCATTTGCAAAGAAAGTGGATTAAATAACTGATTAATATTTTCCCAGCAGCCCTGATTTTGACATTAATCAGTTTTAAAAACAGGATTTTCCCTTTTTTGGCGCTAAGCCGTGATTCTTTAAAGAATTTAGAACGAAGATAGAAATATAAAATAATGGAAGACTCATGTAATTGGATATTTTGGTGAGTTTCTAAGATAATTGAAAATTTTGTGCTGTAATTAAGAAGGAAAAATTATTATGTTAAATTGCTTGTAATTAGCAATGCATTTTGATGTGATTTTTGGGTTCTAATAGAAATACATTTTTGTTACTTATTATATGATAAAAAGACAAGTTCGATAAGTCTAAATTTCTATCAAAATAGAATACAATATAGAATCTCTATATTCTAGTCCTACAATAATTTTGTATTAATTTCAATCTAATCTAATTTCTAATAATTCGTAATAATAATAATCTATTAATAATTTTATCTCCTCTAATTCTCTAGATAATTCTGGTTTTTTTTTATTATTTTTATTATTATTATTATTATTAAGTGAGCTGCGTTATTCGAATGTGAAAATATACTTAATATAATAATGAAACAAATTATGTTAAGAATATTATCGTTTTCAGAATGGTTTAAAATTCTTTTTTTTTTTTTTTATTCGTTTCCCTGCAGAAGAATTTTAAAATAAAATTTAAATAAAACGAATTCCAATCAGAACAATTTTAAAAAAATTATAAACAAGTCCTATAATAATTATGCATTTAATTTCAATCTAATCTAAATTCTAATACTTCTTAATAATAATAATCTATTAATAATTTTATCTTCTAATTCTCTAGATAATTCTGGTTTTTTTATTATTTTTATTATTATTATTATTAAGTGAGTCTGCGTTTATAATTCGGAATGCGAAATATACTGAATAATGAAACAAATTATGTTAAGAATATTATCGTTTTCAGAATGGTTTAAAATTCTTTTTTTTTTTTTCGTTTCCCTGCAGAAGAATTTTAAAATAAAATTTAAAAAAACGAATTCCAATCAGAAACAATTTAAAAAAAATTATAAAACAAGTCCTAATAATAATTATGCATTTAATTTCAATCTAATCTAAATTCTAATAATTTAATAATATTAATCTATTAATAATTTTTCTCCCTAATTCTCTAGATGATACCTTTAAAAAAAAAATTAAAGCTTTGCCATTCGAATGAAAGTTATACTGAATAACGAAGTAAATTATGTTAAGAATTTTATCGTTTTCAGAACGGTTTTTAATTCGAATCAATTCATTAATTCTTATTCGATTCTTTTCTTAATTCTATTCGATTCATTAATTCGATTCATCGAGGAATAATAATAAAAAAAATTTAAAAAAGAATTTCAATCAGTGAAAAACAATCCTATAATATTTTTTATTTAATTTCACCCATCTAATCTAATTTCTAATAATCTTATTAATTATAATCTATAATAATTTCTTCTTTTCTAATTCCTCTGAATGATTCTGCCTTTTTTTTCAAAACAAATGAGTTGCAAGTTGCCATTCGGAATGAGAGATATAGATTGAATAACAAAAAACAAATTATGGTAAGAATATCATCGGTTTCAGAAAAGGTTTAAAATTCTTTAATTCGATTCACTGCAAAGGAATAATAAAAAAATTTAGGAAAAAGAATTTCAATCGAACGACTTTACAAAAAATTGTA
This sequence comes from Caerostris extrusa, assembly GCA_021605095.1. Taxonomy (NCBI): domain Eukaryota; kingdom Metazoa; phylum Arthropoda; class Arachnida; order Araneae; family Araneidae; genus Caerostris; species Caerostris extrusa. Next base: position 88,841 of record BPLR01017767.1, on the reverse strand, counting down.
AACAAATACTATAGCAATTTGGTATCTAATTTCAATCTAATAAAATCGGTTAAATAATTTCTGTTCTTACAATTTTTTAGAATAGGGTAAAAGAAAACAAAAAATATTTAATTGAGTAAGCAATAATCTTATAAGAAATTCAAATCAGCTTTAAAAATTAAAAGAAAAACAAAGATATAAATATTAGAAAATCAATATTCATTATCACGAGTTTAGATTCTAACTCAATAACTTTAAATTGTTGGACCTAATTTTAACATTATTATCAGGAAATAAAATTAATTATCCAGTTTCCTAAATTAATTTCGGAATATTTAAATCTTCGAATTCTCTTAAAACAAATATCGCCAAAACCAAACAAAATAAATCTTCTCGATGTTTTCTCCTCTGTTTAAAATGGAGCATTTGCAAAGAAAGTGGATTAAATAACTGATTAATATTTTCCCAGCAGCCCTGATTTTGACATTAATCAGTTTTAAAAACAGGATTTTCCTTTTTGGCACTAATGTGCTTGTAAATTTGCTTGTAATTAGCGAGTGATGCCTTTTAATATGATTTTGGGGGAAATAGAAATACATTTTGGTTACTTATTACATGTTAAAAAAAAAACTTCAATAAGTCTAGAATAAGATTATCAAAATAGAACAGAATATAGAATTTCTATATTCTAGTCCTATAATAATTTTGTATTTAATTTCAATCTAATCTAATTCTAATAATTTAATAATAATAATATAATTTTATTAAAAAATTTTTCTCTTCTAATTCTTTGATGATTCACTTTTTTTTTAATGAGTTGTATTGTCATTCGGAATGAGAAATATACTGAGTAATGAAGCAAATTATGTTAAGAATATTATCGTTTTCAGAATAGTTAAAAATTCTTTTTTAAATCGATTCCCTGCAGAAGAATTTTAAAAATAAAATTAAAAAAAAAAAACGAATTCCAATCAGAACAATTTTAAAAAATTATAAACAAGTCCTATAATAATTATGCATTTAATTTCAATCTAATCTAAATTCTAATAATTTTTAATAATATTAATCTATTAATAATTTTTTTCTCCCTAATTCTCTAGATGATACTTTTTAAAAAAAAATTAAAGCTTTGCCATTCGGAATGAAAGTTATACTGAATAACGAAGTAAATTATGTTAAGAATTTTATCGTTTTCAGAACAGTTTTTTTAATTCGAATCAATTCATTAATTCTTATTCGATTCTTTTTTAATTCTATTCGATTCATTAATTCCATTCATCAGAGGAATAAAAAAAATTAAAAAAGAATTTCAATTAATAAAATTTTACAAAAATTATAAACAAGTTCTATAATATTTTATTTAATTTCAATCTAATCTAATTTAATAATCTTATTAATTATAATCTATTAATAATTTCTTCTCTTCTAATTCTCTAGATGATTCTGTCTTTTTTCTTAAACAAATGAGCTGCGTTGCCATTCGGAATGAGAGATATATTGAATAACAAAGCAGATTATGTTAAGAATATTATCGTTTTCAGAAAGGTTCGAAAATTCTTTTAATTCGATTCACTGCAGAGAAATTTAAAAAAAAAAAAAAAAAAAAAAAAAAAGAATTTCAATCAGTAAAATTTTACAAAAATTGTAAAAAGTCCTATAATAATTTTATACTTAATTTCAATCTAATAAAATATGTTAATTAACTTCTATTTCAACAATTTTAGAATAGGATAAAGAAAAAAAAAAATTAATTGAGTAAACAATAAGAATTCTAAATCTAGAAAATCAAGATATTAGGAAATCAATATTCATTATCCTGAATTACAGTTTAGATTCTAACTCAATAACCTTAAATTTATGGACCCAGTTTTAATATTATTATCAGGAAATAAATTAATTATCCAGTTTCCTAAATTAATTTCGGAATATTCAAATCTTTCGAATTCTGCGTAAAATAAATATCGCCAAACCAAACAAAATAAATCTTCCTCGATGTTTTCCCCTCTGTTTAAAATGGAGCTGTTTGCTGAGAAAGTGGATTAAATAGCTGACTAATATTTTCGCAGCAGCCCTGATTTTGACATTAATCAGTTTTAAAAACAGGATTTTCCCTTTTTTGAGCTGAAAATTCGGCAAGCCGATATTCTTTAAAGATTTTAGAGAAAAACAAAATAATGGCGACTGATGTAATTGATATTTGGTGAGTTCCTAAGATAATTGAAAATTCTGCACTGTGATTAAGATGGTGAAAATTCTTATGTAAATTTGCTTGTAATTAGCGATACGTTTTAATATGATTTTTGGATTAAGATAGAAATACATTTTTATTACTTATTACATGATAAAAAGGAGGATATTCGATAAGTCTAGACCTATTTTGAAAAACAATTTTTAGAAAAGTAGAAAATATATAGTAATGAGTCGTTTGTAATGCTTAAACGAGAAAATTTCAAAAACTTTTTCCAATTCCTTCTATTAGCTCACACTCTCCCTATATATATCTTGTTAAAAATTTCTAATCGTTCATAAAACACTTTTTATTCATCCACTCAAGTTCAAATACATTTTTTTTACTTGTAGTGGATGACACTGGATGTGAATACAGTTTTTCCAAAATTAATTTATTCATTAAATTTAATTAATTTGCCACTTAATAGTGTGGTTCTGTCATATGTATATACATATTTATATTAATTGTAATTATTTAATAAAAAGCCACTAAAATAAAAATTTTTCTTTGTTGACCTAAGTAGAATTGACTTAAAAATTTTTTTATATTACTTGTTTAGTATTTTTTTCTATTTTCAGTTTCTGTAAATGTCAAAAGAAGTTACCTAGTTAAACTACATTATCTAATAATATACAATAATAGGTATTTTACACCACAGACTATGCTTGTAGAGCTAATTTACTATAGGATGAAGGTAGCATGCTTAAAATATTTAAGAAGCGTTCCACTACATATTAAAACGACACGTCATAAAAATGGCAGCCAATCAGAAATTATATGATAAGCCTTTAAAGGGCTGACCGACTAAAAATATACATTTAAAATAACGGATATGAAAACGATAGCATCCATTTCAATAAGAACATAACATAACAGGTAATTACTGTAAGGGTACATGGATACTAGAACAGCATTTTTCCCACGGAAGAGATATTTTTTAGCATTTGCATAATAACAACCCATCACTTAGGGGAAAGGAATGCATATTCTTTTAACAGGTTTTGTACTAATAAACAACTTATCACTCAAATCTTACAACAGATAAGCAATGTCATGTATAATGAGGCCTCATGAAATTAGCGGTAGTTTGTTCGATTTTTACAGGTCGAAACAATTACAGATGGAATATGGTTTACGCCATGAGTTGTTGCATCATGATAGACCATGGGCTGAGGAAGTGTCAACTCCAAAGAGAAGTGAGGGTAGCTGACCCTCTCTTGACGTATTTTCTTAAGGAGGTTTTTGTAGAAGAAGGAAGAGAGTTCTGTTACGAGTCAACCAGAAGTGTTATTTTTCTCTTTTCTGAAAATGATTGAAATGACCGAAGACTCCGACTGTTTCCAAGCTGAGTCCCTTGTGGTTTCATGTATCCCACCGTGTGATAATTAAGGCCTACCGCAGACCAGTGCATTAGATTCGTCATAGACTCGAGAACTCTGAAAATATCCGTCTTTAGAGTGAACTGCACTTGGGGATCAAATTTAGTTCTTTATTTTTCAATTTTTTTTGTAAATAGAGTTCTGTAGATAAAATGCTTGTAAATAAAAATTAAATTGTTCCCATGAACCTGAAAGTGGTACTCTTCTTGAAGCCGTTATAGGTCTAGTATAGGCCGAGACGTTACAATACATTGTAAGAACATTTTTTTTTTTGTTTTAATGCAGCTGGCAAACACTTAGACAATTGTCTTGGATGCCTTAAGACAAGAGCTGCAACGACGTTACTCACTTAGCACTACACAGGAGGTGCGTGCAAATTGAAGATAAGCTACGGACGCGGAGTAACAATACCTCCACACTCTCTACGATCCTGTTAGGCCGGGACCTACGATTTAAAGTGGATTCCGAAAATTACAAACATTCATGGCACCGCCGGGACTCGAACCCGAAACCTGTGGTATCGAGAGCCAGAGCGCCAGCCGCTCAACCATTCAGGTCCAACATTCTAAGAACATAAAAATAAGAACATGGACTTTCAAATTTCGCCATTCAAGTGTAAAAACAGCATTCCCCTTCTGCGCAGGTGAATGCTGTACTTGCAAACTAAAAAGTCTGGCAACTGACTTCTTGTTTATTTTGAGTGCTAATTATCTATTCTCCGAATACCTCACTTACAATAACATCTTCGTTTCGTTCTTGCATAATTTATTTTTCAGTTCATTCCCCGGAAAATACTTCAAGGTACAGACAGCATCGAACTACATTCGCTTTCGTATGTTTGTACTGTAAAGTAAAATAGACAACTGGAGAGCTTTTCTTCCGTGCAGTTTGCTTCACAAATAAACACATTGCCTCAACTTAAAAATGAATTATTTTTGGTGAACCGCCAAGTTGGCCAGTGTTGTTCCAAAAGAAAAAAATTCAAAAACTCGAACAGATAACGAACTAAAAGTTTTATGTCAGATTTCTAAAGAAAAAAAAATGGTCTTCTAAAACGCCAATGAAAAATATATCTCAGTTTTACAATGAACGCTTCAAGTTGATTAATAGAGGATGTTAAAATGTTTTTCAATTTATTAAGTCTTCAATAAGAAGTAATTTTTACAAGGTTTATTCAATTCCTCCTAATAGATCACACTCTCCCTATATATATCTTGTTCAAATTTTCAATCGTTCATAAAATACATTTTATTCATCTACTCAAGTTCAAATACATTTTTTTTTTTTTGAACTTGTAGTGGATGACAAGTGATTTTAATACAGCTTTTTCAAATATTAATTCATTCATTAAATTTAACTCATTAATTTTAGTTTTTTTTTTTTTTTTAGATTTAAGTTGCATATATCTACCAATAGCTGGCGCCAGATAAACTTCAAAAAATGAATGAAAATTATCTATAAAGGACTTTCGGCAATAGAGTGAAAAAAAAAGTAGGAATTGACTTAATTTTTTTTTTTTTATGTTACTTGTTTTTCGATATGAATCATTTGAATGAATCGTTTTTGTCTATTTGTTGATGAAATAGTTTCTTAAATTTATCCATGCCTTTTCGGCAAATTTATTAAACACATTCATATAGATGAAAAAAGCAGACTTTTTGAATTGCAAGAATAAATGTTCAGCTATATAAAGAATATCCTGGTTTTAGAATTGGGTATGTGTTAAATTTTCTTAAAAATTAAATTGAATTGCGTGAATTGAGTTGAATTGACTTTTGAACTGCGTGAATTGAGTTGAATTGACTTTTGAACTGCGTGAATTGAGTTGAATTGACTTTTGAAATAGCGTGAATCATCTTTTTTATATATAAAGGTGTTTAAAATTTATGCGTTAAATTTTCTTATAAAATTAATTGAATTACGTGAATTGAATTGAATTGACTTTTGAATTGCCTGAATGAGTGTTCATCTTATTTATAAAGACCCACTCAAACACACACAAAAAAATTTCATCATTATCGGTCCACCATTTAGGAGGAGTTCAGTAACAAACACACGTACTGTGTATATAAAGATAACATTTTGTGCTATATAATTTTTTTAGCATTGAAATAGATTTCCAGAAATAGAAATAGATTTTTAAGCAGATTCTTAAGTGATTGCTTTAAAAAATCTATAATTCAAATGAAAGTAAATAATAAAGCTATTGCCAATAAAATTGGTTACATAAATTTTTATACATAATAACTAGGGATTGCAATATCGGACCAAAAGTTCAATACCGGTATTCGGTATTTTTCTTATCTTAATACCGGGATACCGGTTTTAATACCGGTAGTACAAATGTCATTGGTGCTGCCGTTTTACTTATAATTTCATCCAAATTATCTTTTTTTTTTTCAAAATTATCTAAAATCCCTGATGGCTTGGGCTTAGAAACTGAGCTTAAGTTTGTATCTTCATCACAATTAGATTCTTTCCTCTTTAACAAATTTGTATGATGTTTCGTTTTTAAATGTGTATGGAGTATACTTATGTATTTCATTCACTTTAATAACTCTTGAACATTTTTTTACATTGTACCACCATATTCTTTTCATCATATAAATAACGAAACCAAACCGAAGTATTATCAACTGATTTTTTATGTTCTTTATAGTTATTCTTATTCATTATTATGGGGTATTATTTATGAGTATATATATATATATATATATATATATATATAATAACTGAAAATATTTTTGAATTCTAAAGTATGATATACAAATACAATGCGAGTAACAAACTCACTAATTTAAAAAATATCGCAAATATTACACACTTTCTTCACAACTACAACCTTGTTTTCACAGATAAGAATTCTGAATAAGAATTCACAGATAAGAATAAGAATTTCACACATCGGAATTCTTTCACAGATAAGAATGCTAAATTTCAAGTAAATACCGAAAAACCGGTATTTAAACTTGTGAATACCGGTATTACAAAAATTATACAAATGGCTCAAAATACCGGTATTCGGTATCCCGGTATACCGGTATTGCAATCCCTAATAATAACGTATATATTTATATCTATTCAATATCTACTCATAAATCTATACATCTATCTAATCATCTAATAAACTTCTAATCTATTCATAAATTCTTATCCATAATAGTTAATATTCTTATAATATAATCCCAAACGACTATTGGGATAGATAAACATGTCAAAGCTTGTTATACTATTCTGGGAACCCTATTGCAAGAATGCCCAGGGGGAAAGAAGAGAAAATTCTCTCTCAAAAGAGGAGACAACACAGAAAGGTGGTGTTTGATTGAATAATAGCTTCTATTTTGCCCCTGAGGATGCTCCCCGTCACCCAAGGGAAGAACAAGGCATTCCACCTTCTATTGACTCATCAGAGAGCTTCTTCTTACCTCCCTTCTGTCAACACGTGTCACGTTCTCTCTCCCCCCCCTCTTTGTTCTCCAGCGAATGAGGATTTACGACCAAACGATATTGGATGTGTCAGTTGACAAAAATAACTTCCGGTTTTCGATAGCGAAGTGAAACCACCTGGTTTGCTTCGAAAAGGTATTTTAGAATCGAGTTGTGAAAGTTCGAATAATAAAGGACTATTATGTGAATTCGAATAATAAAAAGAACTCTTATGTGAATTCGAATAATAAAGAACTCTTATGTGAATTCGAATAATAAAGAACTATTATGTAATTATCTTCTTGAATAATAAAGAACTATTTAAAATAATTATCTTCTTGATAATGAAGAACTGTTTAACAAAATTCTTTTCATGATAATAAAAACTATTTAACATAATTCTCTTCATGATAATGAGCGGCCTGATGGCCAACTGGCTAGCGCTCTGGCCGTTGGTACCGAAGGCCTCAGGTTCGAATCCTGGCAGTGGCATGGATGGCTTGTTGGTGGTTCGGAATCCACGTTAAACTGTAGGTCCCGGTCTGCTTAGCCTCAAGTGTGCACAAGATGACCGAAGAGCGACAAACCAAACCAAGCCAAACTTCATGGTAATGAAAACTATTTAACGTAATTCCTTCCATAATAATGAAGAACTATTTAACATAATTCTCTTCATGTTAATGAAGAACTATTTAACATGATTTTCTTTCATAATAATGAAGAGCTATTTAACATAATTCCTTTCATAATAAAAGAACTATTCAACATAATTCTCTTCATATAACAGGATACAATGTAATTCTAAACTGTCACTAATAATATATATTTTGATTTGTAAATATAAATGCGAAAAGAAATTTATATTTCAATTTAATAGATATATTTCAATTATTTAAGATTAAATTTATATTTTACTTATTTAAGATTCAAAATAAAAATAAAAATTTCAAATATAATATTTTTTAGTTCTTGTTGTTGTTCCTTATCCCACTTGGCTGGCCAAGCCCACGAGCCCATACGTACTCATGATTGAAGGGGAAGGAAGCAGCTTCTGTTGTGATGGAGCACCCGTAGGTAGAAGTCTGACTTTGGCTCCGTGACGCTCTTACAGTCACAGGAGACCGGGACCTACAGTTTAAAGTGGATTCCGAACCACTACAAACATACATGGCACCACCGGGATTCGAACCCGAAACCTGTGGTAACGAGCGCTAGACACTCGGCCATTCAGGTCCCAAATTTGTGAATGCCAACGGCACGCGGTGTTCCCAGGTGGTCACCCACCCAAGTACTGACCGCGCCCAATGATGCTTGATTTCGGTGATCTAACGAGAACCGGCATATTCAGCATGACCGTTACAATGGCCGAAAATAATATATAAATGAAATATATAAATTATAAAATATATGTAATTAAAAAAAAAGTTTCTTCATGATATTGATATCGTGTAAAATAACTGAAAAAAATTATACTAAATTATCTCATACTACACATGAAAAGGAAAAAAATCATGATTCCTCAGCAATTCGGCTTAATTGAAAAACACTCAATACTCATCAGCTACTAAACCTGACTGAAACTATTTTTGAAGGCTTTGCAAACTTATTACTGCCGTTATCTTCCTTGATGTCGCCAAGGCTTTTGACCGTGTATGGATAAAGGACTGCTTCATAAACATATCTCTTACAAAGTTTCTCCTTACTTAATTAAAATTCAGCACTCCCACCTTACTAATCGCAATTTTGGTGTATCTGTAAATAGTATCGACTCAAGTCTTCATAATATCTTGGCAGGAATACTACAAGGTTCTCTTCTTAGCCCCTCTCTATGTAATATTTTCATCAATGATATTCCACAAACTCAGATATTAAAATCACTCTCTATGTTGATGATGCGGCTATCTTATGTCAAAATAATAACCCATCGGTTATCACTTTTACTCTTCAAAATTATATCAACTCCCTTCAGACCTGGTAAACCAGCTGGAAAATTAAACTCAATATCTACAAAACTAAGTCTGTTGTCTTTACTCGCAAAAGGAAATTGACTAACCCAACTATCACTATTTATAACACAACTATCTCTTGGACCAAACAAGTTAAATATCTTGGCATCACTCTAGATAAAAATCTCACTTACTCTCAGCCTATTAAAAACCACCGAAATAAATTTAATAAAGCTATCCGCATCTTCTATCCTCTGATTTGTAGAAACTCTAACCTGTCGCTACATAACAAAATACTTATTCACATATATTACATGATTACAGGGGCCTGAATGGCCGGCTAGCGCTCTGGCGCTCGGTACCACAGGTTTTGGGTTCGAGCCCGACGGTGCCATGGATGTGTGTAGTGGTTCGGAATCCACTTTAAACCGTAAGTCCTGGTCTAATAAGATCGTAGAGCGTTGCGGGGGCATTGTTACTCTGCGTCCGTGGCTTATCTTCAAGTCACACGGCCCCCTGGGTAATGCAAAGTGAGTAACGTCTGTGCAGCGCTTGCCTTAAGGCATCCAAGACGTCCATGTCTGTTTACCAGCTGCATTGGAAAAAAAATATATGTTACATGATTACTTATGCAAGTCCAGTTTGGGGCTCCCAGCAAAAAGTAATTTGGACATCATCCAAAGACTTGAAAACAAAGTCCTTCAGACGATCACCCACTCACCTTGGTACTTCAGAAATTAGGATATTAGGCAATCGCTTCACTTCCCAAACATTCGCCAATTTATACTTAAAATTACTAAAAATTTCTACAATAATCTTCCTCACACTTGCAATTCGATTTTAAATTCTCTTTCTTGGTATGACATATCTTTGCTTATAAATAGAAAAAGACCGCGTATTGTTCTTAGAATGTAATCCGTTGTTTTTCCCCCTCATTCCTTCATCTGAAGTGCCATCACTGCAAGACCCACCGGATGGTGGGCCTCCTTCATTTTACAGTTTCTTCTCATTTCATTATTTTTTTTTATTAATTTACATATAAAATGAGTGGCATAAACTTTCAATGGGGATTGACCTAAAGCAAGCTTCGCCAACATCAAGATAAAAGTGTGTGACAGCCAAAGTACTTTGCTTAAACCAACCAGAACTCCATTGGTATATTAAAAATTCTTAATATGTTTTTTTTTGTTGGTAACACTGCCACTCGCTATCTTGCTTTTTAGTGTGTTCATTTTTTTTTTACAACTAGCTGCTATTATTTTGGCTCTGTTGCTGAAAATACCGTTACCATAGAAACGACTTATAATTCAAATAACACTTATCTATTCTGTGAGCAAAGAATCATTAAAAGGGAGTTTTAATTCACAGGGAGTGTCTGTGCTATCTTTATTCTAGTCACTGTTCCATTTATTTCTCCTTTTTTTATTAATAATTTTTATAAACTTTTTTTCCAAGTGTTTTCGGCTTATAAATTTCATCTATTCTATTATGCTTTGGTTACTCTTCATTAAAATCAATATTTTCTTCTTTTTCCCAACTTATTTTTAGTACCACAGGCTTCAGGTTCGAATCCTGGAGGTGGCATGGAGGTTTGCGGTGGTTCGGAATCCATTTTAAACCGTAGTTCCGGTCTAAGAGAATCGCAGAGCATTGCGGGGGATGCAGGCTATCTTCAAGCTACACGCACCTCCTGGGTAGTGCTATGTGAGTAACGTCGGTACGACGCTTGCCTTAAGGCATCAAGACAATTGTCTAAGTGTTTGCCAGCTGCATTAGAACAAAAAAATTCCAAATATAAAATGTGTGGCATAAAATTTCAATGGCCATAAGCAACCTAAAGAATGGCCTAAAGCAACGCTTTTCAACATCAAGATAAAAATGTATGGAAGCCAAAGTACTTTGCTTAAACCACCCCGAACTCCTGATATCGATATCTTAGAATCTTTGAATTTCAAAGCTTTTTGATATTAGAAGAGCGAAGCGAAGTTTAATTCATAGAAATTGCATATAACGAATTAATTATCGAATTTCGATTTTTAAATCACTTTGAAATTTGATCCGGTATTCAAGTAATTCGAGACATTTAATAATTTGAATTTTTTTTTTTTTTTTTTTTTATGAAGCACTGATTTTTTTTTCTTTTGAATAAAATAATTTGTTTCGAAGCTTTTTTTTTTTTTTGGACTTCACAATTTTCAGAAAATGATATAACAATTAAATAAAAACAAACCAGCATTTATGTATCTAATACATAAAACAACAATCATAAAATACGTTTTATGTACCATATGTTTAAAAAAGTTTTTCTGTTTGTAAAAAAAAACTCAATATTAGTATGTTTTTTATATACATATATATAATTCTTTTGTACGTGTGTTTGTCACTGAACTCTTCCTAAACGTCTGGACCGATTTTACTGAAATTTTTTTTCGTGTGGTTGCGTGGATCCCCTGGATGGTTTAGATTCACAATTAGACCCGGTAGGTGGCGCTGGAATCGAGTTCTTGTGTCTGTTCTGTTCCAGCCGTTTAGGAGGAGTTCAGCACGTTTGTAATTGAGCTCCTCCTAAGCGGCTGGACAAATTTTGAAAATTATTTTAAATTAATAATCCTTTTTTTTTTTTAAAAAGAATTATTTATTTAATAAAATTATGAAATGAAAAATAACAAACATTTGAGAAGTGTAGATGTTGATGAAATCAGTTGGGTCATCTTTATATATATAAATATGTATATAGTACATGATTCAGTACATCTGTTTGGCTTTGAACTCCTCCTACACGGCTCGACCGATTGTGATGAAATTTTTGGTGTGTGTTTGAGGGGATCCCTGGAGGGTTTAGATTCACAATTGGACGCTGTAGGTGGCGCTTCAATCGTGTTCTTCTGTACGTGTGTTTGTCACTGAACTCCTCCCTAAACAGTTTGGCCGATTTTGATGAAATATTTTTGTGTGTGTTTGACAAAACATGGAGAATGTTTTTATGCTATCTCTTTTGTTGTAAGACGCCACCAGAGGGTGCTGCAGTATTTCATCTTGTAGACCGTTCAAACGATATCCATGAAAATGAGTATGTACCTATGGAACATGGAGAATATATTCGGGATATGTCATTTTCTACAGTGCATTTTTTTGTAGGACAGCGTATGCCGTGTTCTGCTAGTTTTGATATAAAATTTTACTTTATATCCAATGCAGGCAATTAAAATGCGTTATAGCGGTTTAGATAAGTCATTTTGTGAAGATTCACTGCCAATTGGAATCCATAAGTTAATGTATCTTCGTGAAAAGTAGAGTGATTTAAGGCTACATATCTAGGTGAAACATTTTAGCACTTTCCTATTCACTACTCCTAAGTATTTCTAAATATATACTAGTGTTTGTAAAAATTACAACACCCTGAAGCCATCATCAGAATTAAATGAAATACACTGGTGTGCAAAACTTAAGCAACAACTTACTGGTGACAGTACGCCCCTCCTCCAGCTTTCCGATCGTTCTTCCACGTGTGAAGTCGTTCAGGTGATTTCTTCTAGCCATATTTCACGAACTGACTCACTGGCACTTGCAGCGAATATGTTGAATTGCGTCTCCGTCCTTCTTTTTATTCTACTGGTGAGCTGCATCACGTGTTTTGCGTACGCGCACGTCGCCTCCGACGTTTCATTCCTGATATTTGCATACGCATGATGTTTCTACTGACTTACGTGTTCATTGTACTGATCTCCAGATCTCCTTTTCTGCAGTTTCATGGCTATATGCTAAATTTTTACATCGTTGCTTAAGTTTTTGCACACCAGTGTATTTCATACACAAGCAACTTGCATTGGAATAAATTATTAAACTTTCAAAGCCAAAAATTAATAAGTCCGAAATCGGTATTTGGCGTGACCACCACGCGCTGCAATAAGTGCTGCTATACGACGTGGCATGGAGTCAAACAGATTTTGAATATCTGGTTGGGGCAAAACATTCCAATTATTCCATTACATTACATTGGCAACTAATTTGGAGATCTGGAACAGATAAAGGACGTTTACCCTAGTACGATTACAATTGGTATTTTTATATTTGATTTTAGTTTGCATTATATGTTTAGCCTGTTTTGTTGTGACAAATGTTTCTGTTTTAAAATAACACTTTAAAATAATGTTCATTTGGCGACAAATTGATAATTTTGGCATCTAATTTGAGATCTGGAACAGGTAAAAGGACGTTTACCCTAGTACCAATGCAATTAGTATTTTTATATTTGATTTTAGTTTATATTATTCGTTTAACCCGTTTTGATGTGAGAAATATTTCTGTTTTAAAATAACATGCCAAATACACTTTAAAATGTTGCACCTTTGGCGAAAAATTGCTAATTTTCGCAACTAATTTGGAGATCTTAAGCAAACAAAGGACGTTTACCCTAGTACCATTACAATTGGTATTTTCATATGTGATTTTAGTTTGCATTATATGTTTAGCCCGTTTTGTTGTGACAAATGTTTCTGTTTTAAAATAACATGCCAATACACTTTCAAATGAGACTCATTTGGTTACAAATTAATAAATTTGGCAACTAATTGGGTTGCGTTAGCATAGATGTTTCACAGTAAGCCACATCGTAATTTTTGGAGCTGTTTTCTAAAATCACATTCTTATCATCTCAGCACAAGACTCGCCACTTAGGATTTTAAGACATCCTTTTGAAGGTCAGTTAAGTTTCAAGGCTTAACATAAGAAATGCGATACAAACTAACCACTAAGTAGCAACTACAAAGCTACCGGAAATGCAAAACTCACATCTGGTATGATAAAGGATGATTTAATCTTACTTGTCGACGAAGAAAAGAGTAAGAGGAAAAGGAAAGGATAATAAACACTGAGTGAGGATAATGCTTCGTGAGAAAGATGAAATTGAGATCGTCATTGTCATAAGTAAATAAATATTTTTAGTTAGCACTCAACTGTGATTGTAACTTGTTGAGTGGAAGATCTTCCCATAAATATGTGTGGGATAATTTGACAACGCACACGCAGAAAGATGTTGTCTCACAATGATGTTGAGGTGGCCAACCCAAATGATTTCATGCAGGCCCCTTTGGAAGTGTATCCCTAACTCTGCGGGCCGCATATGAAATTATATATCCCCTTATTAGATTTAGACCCACTACAGGCATTTTTTAGAGTGAAAAATTGAAATAGAATGAGTTATTATTTTTGCGTTTTTATTATTCTTACATGCGAACATAGATAATATAATAATAATAATGATACTAAACGCACATTGTAAAGAAATATATAGCATTAAAAATAACATAAAAAATATATATATAAATAACGAATTAAAAAAAATGAAATCATTAAAGTATATTTATTTTCATAGTGCAGTATTTGTTTCTCCACTCTTTCACTTAGCTTTTGCAAATCGATCTCAATGTGGGTATTGGCACATCGTAATGGGTGTTGCAGGTTAGCGTTCGTTATGCCTGTGAGTGTTTTGTGTTGGATCAATTTAATTTCCGAAAAAAAATGATTCGCAGGTGTAACTTGAACTAAAAGTCTGGTTTATTCTGCTATCAACAATCAACTGTGCGTATCTAGGGAGGGTCACTGCGTCACTGAGGTCACTTAAAGTGAAACATAGAACCTATTATATTAGATATTCCGAGAGGCGCACGCATCCTGAGTTCGCAGAATATAATTTAATTAATCTGCGAACTCATAACTGTAAACACATAAATAAAACAGGCAATATCTGTCATATATATTCGCAAGAATATTATTTTAAAATCAAATTAATTTTTCTCATTATTTCCACAGTTCATTATTGAATAGAGGATGCACACATTATGTATTTTTTAATACATTGGTTTTCACTCCTTTGGCCCTTAAAAAATAAATATATTTTGTAAAAGTGGGATAAATCCAACGGGCCGGAAAAATATTTTAAGGAGGTCTGCGGGTTGGCCACCCCTGTTGTATATATATACATATATATATTATAATGCAGCTGTGTAACTTGAAGATAAGCCACGGACGCGGAGTAACAATGCCCCCGCAACGCTCTACGATCCTATTAGACCGGGAACTAAGATTTAAAGTGGATTCCGAACTCCTACAACCATCCATGGCACCACCGGGACTCGAACCCGAAACCAATCGTACCGAGCGCTAGCCATTCAGCCCACTCGCCAATCATCCTAGACATATACAGAGGGATTCAAATGGATACAAAATATCAAAAAAGCGACTATGGATTAATTTTCGCCAAATCACTATGAAACTAAACACAGTAATATAGATTATAAATTCTACGTAGAGACAGTTATAATTTCACTGGAATATACACTGACACAAAAATATGAATAAAAAATTTAGTATTTCTTAAAATCAAGTATAATTTGTACATGAATTTTGTAATACTACAAAGAGAGAAATCAAAGTTACCCCAAAAACACTTGCTAACATTTATTTTACTTAGGTAATTTATCACTTAGGTACGGCGCCAAGATCAGTGCCAAAATAAAAAATTCGCCAAAGATACTAGACATATATAGGGGGGATTCAAATGGATACCAAAGATCAAAAAAAATATAGATTATAACTATGGACTGATTCTCAAGTATAATTTTGTACATGAATTCTGTAATACTACAAAGAGAAATCAAAGTTACCCCAAAACACTTGCTAAACCATGATGGAACCAATCATAGTAATAACTACACTACGTAAATGAAACTAAACACAGTAAGTATAACATAAGTATAACATAAGTATAAACACTATGTAGAGACAGTTGTAAATTCACTGGAATATACTCTAACAATACACAAAAATATGGATAAAAAATTTAGTATTTTTTAAAATTGAATATAATTTTTACGAGTATTCCTACATATTTTTGTTTGGATTTTCGCATTTGCTCTTAACACCTCAATTACAATTAGTTTTGAAGGTAAAAGCGTGTTGAATTCTCTCGCTTTGTTCTTTGACGACGAACTATTAAGACACTTTAATGTTTCGTCATTGTAACGCTAATGAGGATGGATGCATTATATTTCAAGGCAACCTCAGAAAAGAGTTAAATATACGTAATACAAATGCAACTCTCAGAAGCATAATAAGCATTATTATTTTTAATATTTGAAAAACAACAGAAATCATCAAAATAAAAATAATATTCTGATGGTTTTTTTTTTTTGCTCTAATGCAGCTGGCAAACACTTGGACAATTGTCTTGGATGCCTTAAGACAAGCGCTGCACCGACGTTTCTCACTTCGCACTATACAGGAGGTGGCGTGTAGCTTAAAGACTAGCTACGGACGCGGAGTAACAATATCACCGCAACGCTCTACGATCATGTTAGATCGGGACTTACGGTTTAAAGTGGATTTCGAACACTACAAACACCCATGGCGCTGCCGGGACTCGAACCCGAAACCTGTGGTACTGAGCACCAGAGGGCTAGCCACTCGTCCATTCACCCCTCACGATGCAGAAATTTGAATATCGATAGAAGGTGTTTGGCGTTTGTATAAATATATTCTAGTGCATTTATTATAATTTTTACCAATGAGAAACAGTATAAGTGTAGTCGTATTTATTGTCTGATTTTTTTAAATCTAAAATTTCAATTGAATTCGTAATTTATTACACATGACTTATTAAAAACAGTACACTTTAATTGAAATAAATGCGGGAGAAATTTTAGTAATTTATCGCTTTAGGTACGGCGCCAAGATCAATGCCAAGGTTAAAAAAAAAGACAGATCCTAGACATATACAAGGTGATTCAACGGTCATTCAAGGCAACCTCTGAAAATAATTACATATGCGTACTACAAATACAACTCTTGGAAGATTGAAAAATAATAATAAGTATTAATATTTTTAATATTTGAACCACAACAGAAATTCTTAAAATGAAAATTGGAAACAATATTCTAGTGTACGTTTGAAAATTCATACCAATAAGGAACTATAAGTGTAGACGTATTTATTGTTTGATTTTTTTAAGTCTAACATTTTAATTGAATTAGTAATTTAATCCTCGTTACTTATTAAAAACAGTAAACTGCAATTAAAAAAATACGGAGAAATCTTGGTAACTTATCACTTAGGTACTGCGCCAAGAACAATGACAAAGTTTAAAAAAAAAAAAAATTGCCAAAGATCTAGACATACAATACAGGGTGATTTAATAGGCATGAGACAAATTTTTAGGGGTGGTAATCTTACATACATTTTCTTGTATAGGATTATAGGGTCGGAAGTGACGCGTTGAGAAACGAACAACATTCAAACGAATTTCACGCAATAGACAGGAACTATATCCCGACAGATACTCGTCACGTGACGAGTTTCAAGTCCTTTGGCTGGAAACCTTGATGTGTATTTCAAATTATTCTTGCACTAAGTTTGCAACTGTGTTTTCATTTAAAGACTCCAGTTACCTGAATTGAGGGCATTGTTGCTCAACTATTCATTGTTACTGTAACGAAATGCTTGGTATCTTTGGAACTGTTCGCCAATCACTCCTTCGATGCCGCCAAGCATGAATTTCTGCGGGTGGTGACTTTTTAGCATTTATTGTAAACATTGAATCAACATGTTTATACTAAGTATTCAAAGCATTGTTTATTTACATCATCATTGCAATCTACACTTTGCAATAATGTTGTAAGCAAACGATGTTTTTCTTTTAACATCTCATATTTTGTGTTAATGCCTCAAAGTGTCACTTCCGACCCTACATTCGGATACAAAAAAAATGTATGTTTTAGTAAGATGTAGTATCTTTCAAAGTTTATCCATGACCGTTGAATCACCCAGTGTTTGTCTAGGATCTTTGGCGATTTTTTAAGCCTTGGCAGTGTTCTTGGCACAGTACCTTAAGTGATAAATTATGAAGATTTCTCCCCGCATTTATTTTAATTGTAGTTTGCTATTTGCTAGTCGTTTGTGACATACGTTGGCAATTTATTGCAGGGCCATAATAATAACGAAATATTTTATAAATAGATTTTTAGGTTTCAAAAGTATATTCTTTTTATATATTGGGAACCATTTTTTTCACTTATACATTACACTAACTGACCAAGAAGATGGGATTTTTCCAAAAGGCCTCTTTACAACTTTCCATCATTTTTCCATCATATGAGCGAAGAACCAAACAACTTGCAATTCACATATGTGTGACAACAATCATGATCACTCCATATATTTCTGAAAGAAATTACTGCAACACATTCCCTTTGGATTTAATATGGTACCTTTCTATTCTGTATGTGGGCTTGAATGGCCGAGTGTCTAGCGGTCTCGTACGTGGTGGCGCAGGTTTCAGGTTCAAATCACGGTGACGCCACGGATGTTTGTAGTGGTTCGGAATTCACTTTAAGCCGTAAGTCCCGGTCTCGTGTAACTGTAAGGGCGTCACGGAGCCAAGTCATACTTCTACCTAAGGGTGCTCCATCACAACAGAAGCTGCCCACTTTCTCTATCCATCCATGAGTAGATTACTCATGGGATGTCCGAACAGCACTGCAGGACATTGAGGATCAGTAACACACACACTATTTGTTACCAATAATATGCCATCAATTAAACTTCTCCTTACTTTGAACAAAAATGTAAAAATATTGCTTTTTGTAATAACTAACTATTGTAACTGTGGTTTCACTTACCGTCTTCCTTCCACTCATATTTTATGCAAGAGCGCCCCTTTTTCCGGTTTCTTCGAACCTAACGCCTGAGAGGACGCAAGGCTACTGGCAAAAATAACAATCTATCAGACAGCTTGGAATCTTCCACTCATCTTTTATTGTTTTTTTTTCTTCTAATGGCTGGAAAACACAGACAGCTCTGGATGCCTTAAGGCAAGCTTACTCACTTTGCATTACCCAGGGGGCGCGTGTACCTTGAACGTAAGCCACGGACGCGGAGTAACAATGCCCCGCAGCGCTCTACGATCATATTTGACCGCGACCTACGGTTTAAAGTGGATTCCGAACCACTACAACATCCATGGCACCGCCGGGACTCGAACCCGAAACCTGTGATACCGAGCGCCAGAGCGCTAGCCACTCGGCCATTCAGACCCTCATCTTTATTGTATATCGTTAAATATGTTACATTTGTGTTAAATAATGTTTATAGTTCATGTGGTATTAATGTCGTACTTGTGTGCGTGTAAAAAATTAATGTGTTATTGTATTTGAGACTTGTTTTACAATACCCAAACCAACAAAACGGCGACATCTACTACAGTTTTAAATACTACTTTGCCCCAAAAGTAAGACCAATTATTTTTTTTTCAAAAACTCTTTATTTATTCTTCCAAATTTATTTCATCGCCTTCAAAGTAATCCTTTCACTCATGCCAACTTTTTTCCAATCCTCAGTGCATGCTAAAAAGTCATCGGCAGGACTTCAAAGCGCCTTCAAAGCGCGGGCCGATTCAAGTCCACGGCCCCGGAGTAGTCCTTTGAGTTTAGGAAATAGTCAAAAGTCGCACGATGTGAATAAGGTGGTGTGGAACGATATGGGTTTCATTTTTGGCGAAAAAGTCACGAAGAATCAACGCAGTGTGAGCTGGCGCAGTGTTTTCAGTACAATCGAGATATGTCACGTTTGAGGCCCAAAATGGAATGGACCTATCCTTTTGAAATTCCAACATCATCAGCAAGGTATCTAATTGTAAATCCACGGTTTGCAAGCACAAATCTTTAATTTCTTGGACGTGAGCTTCGCCGGTTGAGGTGGAGGTCGACCCGAGGGTTCTTCGTCTTCAATGCTTCTCTGACTTCTTTGAACTGTTTGTAGCACTTGTAAACATTTCTTTCCGACATAGGAATGCTCACCGAATGCAATTCTATACGTTTCATTCTATGCAACATTCTATACGTTTCCGCAAACAAAATTGAATGCAAGTTCTTTGCTCAATGAATTCAGACATTTCAAAAATCGCCGGAATCACTTTTAACGTTACATAAAGCCAAGCGTAACTCTAACACTAATGAATATTTTGATGTCAAATTTCACACAAATGTCAAGGACAGTGCCAGCAACCTAAAAAAAGAACAAAAAATTGAAATTCCAAAAGCCCCGGGAATTTTAAATTGAAAATGGGTCTTACTATTTGGACAAAGTTGTAAATAATCAAAATAAACAATAAATAAATAAATCAAAACTTAAATAATTACATCATAAATACTGAATAACCACTTCCCATCACTATGATAGAAAATCTTTTAAGTACCATTTTAGTACAGAAATAAAAAGAAAAGCTCTTAAAAATGCACATTCTGACGCTTATTGGACGAATAACTGATGCCATATTCAATACTCATAAACTAAATTCACGTGAAAGGGCGCGACGAATAATTCCATTAGACCATATTAGTGTCATTCTCACAAATTTGACTTCGGGAAGATCTAATAAATCGAATAACGCCCAAGCGGATCCTGCCACCGAAATGTGCGAAGTTAGCCGCACTTTTGAGATAAATCAAGAGATGAGATGACAGTTATTTCGATAATTGATCTTAAATTGTTTTCTAAATGCGTTTAGTTAGTTCTTGTTTTCAGCATTAAATTTGACTAATGCCTAAAATTATCTAATCATTAGAATTCGCCATGAGATGAAGTTTCTGAAGTTGCCAAAACAAATAAATAAAAGTTCGTGAATGTGGTTACTGGAATTGCATATTTTGCAATAGATTGCATTAACTAAATTCTCATGTATTATAAAATAGATAAACAGGACAAATTTTAAAATAAAAAAGCGTAATTTCTGTCTTAATAAATAATAAATTTTCAATTAAAATGAATTTAAATGAAGAAAAAAATGTAAATTTATTCAATTATTTATAAAATCAACTTAACCGATCACGTTGAATCGAATCCTTCAATCGTTGCACGTTCACTAAATTCATATACGCTATAAAATGAATAAACATCGCATGAAATTTTAAAATTAAAAGTATAATTCCAATTTTAATCAAAGATCAATTTTTAATTAAAATGTATTTAAATGAAGAAAAATTAAAAATTTATTCAATTAATTTAAGATAAATTATTTATAAAATCAACTTAAAGTAACCGGTCACGTTCAATCGAATCGTTGAATCGTTCCACGTTAGCATTCTTATGTGTTATAAAATGGATAAATATGACATGAAATTTAAAAATGAAAGGGTATAACCAACGATCAAGTTTTAATTAAAATGAATCGAAATGAAAAAAAAAATAATTAAATAAATTTACTCATTTAATTTAAGATAAATTATTTATAAAATCAACTTAAGATAATCAATCACATTTAATCAAATGGTTAAATCGTTCAATTCACTAAATTCTTATGTGTTATAAAATGGATAAACATGACATTAAAAAGTATTTAATATGAAAAAGTATAATTACGCTCTTAATAAATTTTTAATTAAAATGAATCTACATAGAAAAAAATTGAAATTTACTCAATTAATTTAAGATTAATGATTTATAAAATCAACTTAGTTTCAATAATCAAGGTAAACGATCATATTCAATCGAATCGTTCCACGTTCACTAAATTCATATGCGTTATAAAATGGATAAACATGGCATGGAATTTTAACTACAGTTATGAAATATATACATGAAAATGACTATTATACTTGAAAAAGTGTAATTCCTTTTTTAATCAGTGATCAATTTTTAATTAAATGAATCTAAAAAAAAAAAAATTATTCAATTAATTTAAAATTAATTATTTAGAACGTCTAATTTTTATCAAGATAACCGATCACGCTCAATCAAATCATTGAATCGTTCACTACCAATCGAATTTTTTCAGACCACGTTTAAATCATGGTTGTCTTTAAAAAACTCGAAACATTTTTATTGTATTATAAGAAAGATTAAACTTTTAACTTTCTGAAACAGTTTTGAGTTTATCTCTAGAATCATTAGAAATCGAGATACAGCTATTTTTTTGTTACGAGTTATTGGAAAACTGAATTTATTCGTTCAAAATTTCATTTGAATTTCTGAAAACTGTATTTTTGGCTACACCGCCATATAAGAATAATCATAGCTGTTATAATCATTTTTAGAATCTAATGAAATTTTAACTGCATATTTTGAACAATATTATCTATTATATATAATTCCCGTGTCACGATGTTTGTCCAGGATGAACTCTCAAACTAACAATCCGATTATAACTTTTTTTTTTTAAATGTGTGTTTTTGTTCCAACTTCAGAGATAGGATAGTTTTTATTCAGATTTTTTTTTTTTTAAATGTAAAATCGACGATCTTCATATTTCGTCATTTGGCGCCATTAAAATTCGTCATTTGGCGCCATTAAAATTCGTCATTTGGCGCCATTAAAATTCGTCATTTGGCGCCAAATAACGAATTTGACGCCAAATCGACGATTTTCAATATTTCGTCATTATTATATACAATTCCCGTGTCATGATGTTTGTCCGGGATGAACTCTCAAACTAACAATCCGATTTTAACTTTTTTTCTTAAATGTGTGTTTTGTTCCAACTTGAGAGATAGGATAGTTTTTATTCAGATTTTTTTTTTTTTTATTTAAATGCAAAATCGACGATTTTCCTATTTCGTGATTTGGCGCCATTGACGTCATTTGGCGCAACTAAAATTTGCGATTTCTCATCTAATGGAGGTAATTTTGAAAGTACATTCAAAATACAAGGTCAGGTGTACCATAAGATCGGATCGTTGATGCCAATACCTAACGAAGATTCAAAATTTCTTCAAATTTATTTTATGCGCAGTTCTGAAGAACGTGTGACAACTCGGGATCAGTATGATTTTATCGAACAAGCAGTACAAAGAGCGATTGTAGAATTGTTGGAAAATCTTTTAGAAAAGCATAACCAACTTATCAAATTATTTAACGAATTTATTTATTTTGACGAAAGACAGATTAACAAGAAATAGTGTTCATCGCTTAGTTCTTAGATAAATGAAAGTAATGATTATTAAAAATTAAATTAGGTAAAATAATTATAAAACAGTCTTAAAAATCAACATTATCTACCTCCTTCATTAAATTAATAAAAATTAAACATTTTCTATTTGTTGAAGCTTAATTTGAACTTTCAATCATTCTTTACCAATCACTTCCTTAACAATAAAAATTATAGTATCTAATAATTGAACGAAATACAAGAAAGCCACAGCAACGCGTGGCCGGGTCTGCTAGTATACGCATATGATATGATATACGTATGCATAGAACTAAAAGATTTTAAATAGATTCCTTAAGAGATGAGTTATTGGCATTTTTGTTAAAAATAGTACTTTATTTATACTTTTACTTTAAATTACTGGAACGGCTGCAACTCACCTATGCATATGAACATTACCATTCTTTTGGTTTCATTTCAATACATCAGGGTCTCCAAACTACGGCCCGCGGGCCAAATCCGGCACGAAAATGTCATGAATCCGGCCCGCGACAGCAATAGCTTATTGTTTCTGTAATAAGTTGGATAAAAAAACACAGAATCATAATAACTCGGTTTCATTGACTTGCTAGGTAAAGCTTAAGGACAAGCATAATACGCATAAAATTTAACTTAAGCATAACAACTAACAAATGATTGAAATGAATCCCACTAGCATTCTAAACTAGTGAACATCCCGCGGTTACCCTCGGTAGTTATGTTGGGGTAAAAGAGTATGGCATATGCATGCACGTCGATGTTTGGAATGTATATATCCTGATTTTAATCCTCAAAATCCCTCAGGAACGGAAAAGCTAACTTAAGGCGTAAAAAAAAATACTAATGATATTTATGTAATTGTGATTTTCCCTGACAGTAGTTTGTAGTTAGCAAGCGTATGCTCGCTCAGAGCGCGTACTAGTCTAGAAATGATAGATAATGGCAAAAAAATGAAAACGGTTTTGGCCTTTGGTACTTACTGGGTAAACAGTATGGCCCGAAGGTTGGAAATCTTGGAGACCCCTGCAATACATCATTGTTATATGTTTCCATTTATGCCATTCAATGTAATTCTTTTTCTTCATTGGAGCAACCGCCCCATGATGGGCTTAAGGCCGTCTGCCTACTGGCAGATTTCGAGAAAGGTTTCTTTTTACGGGGGTAGAGTTGTCTAGTTCTACAGTCATATTAGACAGGGACCTCTGAGTTAAAGTGGATTCTTAACCACTATAAATAAATATGGCACCGCCGGGTCTCGAACCCGTAACCTGTGGCACCAAGCACCAGAACTCGGTCATCAGGCCCCACTAAATGTGATTATGTCCTAAATGTTTACGTAAATTTAAAAAATCCACCTTTTTTGTCCAAATTAAAAAAAAAAAATAGTCATCATTTACATGTTTGTCAAAGTTTTGTAATTTAATTTAGCAATATCATCCTAAAAATTATCCACGAATCATTTTTTTTTTTTTTTTAATTTTGGGTTTTTACGAGTTTGGTTAACCTAATAATGAAATTAAGAATTGACCTTATTTTATCCAACGAATAACATTTTTTAAATATTTTCTTACTTTAATATAGTTAAGCTCTATGATTGAAAAAATGGAAAAACTGCATGATACATACACAATTTGCTTACTACAATTTCCCCATTTGTTATTTATTATTATTATTATTGAAACTTTTTCCAAAACATTAAGAGACCAATACGCGAATAATCCAATAATATTGAACTATTAGGTTTAAACGATGTGTTTTTAACTACTGTCACCATGGTTACGTTTTTCTGAATATAAACATTTGCTAAAACATTACAATGTATTAGCAGACTCAAGAAACAGGATGAAATTTGTTTTATTATGTATATGCACATAATAGTTTTTTTTTATTTCATAGCAAATATAGTTCATATTTCACAGTAAATTCTTTTCTTTAGATAACAATACGTAGGAATCATGTTAATATTTGTCTGATTATTTGAATATTATAAACAATTTTGTTTAAACTATTTGATATATTTTCTAATACAGCTTGGCAAATACTTAGACCGTGATCTTTTATGCCATAAGCAAGGGCTGCACCGACGTTACTCCTTTAGCACTAACAGGGGGAGCGTATATAGCTTGAAGATAAGCCACGGACACTGAGTAACAATGCCCCCTAAACACTCTACAATCATATTAAACTGGAAACTACTGTTTAAAGTGGATTCAGAACCATTACAAACATCCATGGCACCGCCGGACTCGAACCCGAAACCTGTGGTACCGAGCGCCAGCCACTCGGCCATTATGCCCCGTGATATATAGATAGATATTTCTATACATCATTTTGTTTTTTGCAATATTTACTATTCTTTTTAACTATTTATAATTTCTTTTGCTTGAAATATTTACAATTTATTTAACTATTTATAATTTCTTTAGTTTGAAATATTTACAATTTTTTTAACTATATATAATTTCTTTTGTTTGAACTGTTTTCTAATTTCTATCTATAAAACATTGATAAAAGTAATAAAATAGGAAGATACACCCACACACAATAATATATTCAAAAAATGAATAATATCATCATTTTATAGCTTTTATTATGATGGAATAAATCAAGAAAAGAGAAAAAAACAAATTTAAAACATGCATGGAAAGTTTCGGGGCTGATGGCCGAGTGACTAGCATGCTGGCGCTCGATGCCAGCGATTTGGGGTTCGAGTCCCGGCGGTTGTCGTTTTTCGGAATCCACTTTAAACAGTTGGCCCCGGTGTAATATGGCTGTAGGGATGACAACTCAATCCTATAATACTAAATCGTTAATTTTTTTTTTTATGGTTTTGTCTGAGTAATTAATTCGTTGATATTTATTTTTAATTATATATATATATATAGTTTCGGGTTCGAGTCCCTGCCATGCCATGGATGCTTGTAGTGGTTCGGAATCCCCTTTAAACCGTAGTTCCCGGGCTAATATGACTGTCGAGTGTGTTGCGGACAGCCCTACCTCATAAAAAGGAAACATCTCTTGTCTAGAAATCTGGCTTGATTCAATTGAAATATATTTTGTAGCATTTTTTTTTTCTCACGAGGAGAGTTTTACCATTTCAATCCCATGAGAGAGGAATGTATGTTATTTGATAAATATAAAATAAAACCTATCACTCAAATTTGACAGCAGACAAGCAGTTCTGTGGGAGTTATATTACATGCAATGAGTGCTTTGTACTCGTGAGAACAACCTGTCACTCAAATGTGCTAATGAGACTCGGGAAATTAGCGAATGTGTCTGCGACCGTCACAGGTCGAAACAACTACAGATGGAATATGGACTACACCAGGGGTCTCCAAACTTTTCAGTCTTCGGGCCATACTGTTTACTCCAGTAAGTACCAAGAGCCAAAACCGTTCTAATTTGTCTGCCATTATCTATCATTTCTAGACCAGTCGCCGAGTACGTGTTCTGAACAAGCATACGCGTGCTAAATTGGCTTCAATCTCCAAAATGAAGTACACAAAAATGTTTACAGATCTAAGTTAACCGATGAGCCTCTTAAATCTCTTTTTAATAATTGGTATAAGTAAAATTGATCCACTATTGTCAGTGAAAAATACAATTACATAAATCTCATTAGTATTTTTTTTTGCGAGTGGATATTCCACGGTTTCATTCGCGTTCGTTTAGCTTTTCCGTTCCTGAGGGATTTTCTGGATAAAAATCAGATGCTTGATTCAGGATATATACATTCCTAACATTCATATACATACATATGCGATACTCTTTACCCCAACTTAACTACCGAGGGTAACCGCTGGATGTTCACTAGTTTATAATGTCAGTGGGATTCATTTCAATTATTTGTTAGATGTTATGCTTAAGCTAAATTTTCTGCGTATTATGCTTGCCATTAAGCTATACCTAGCAAGTAAATAAAACCGAATTATTATCATTCTGTGTTTTTTCATCCAACTTATTACAGCAACAATATGCTATTCGCCGTCGCAGGCCGGATGGAGGACACTGGCGGGCCGGATTTGGCCCGCGGGCAGTAATTTAGAGACCCCTGGACTACACCATGAGTTGTGGCATCGTGCTGGTGGTAGACCAGGAGTTCTTCTTATTGAAGTAGACATTTCTATGTCTACTCCAATGAGAAGAGAGGGGAAGCTGATCCCCCACCCCTCTAAACTGATTTTTGAAAGGGAGGTTGTGGTGAAGGAGAGAGAGTTCTGATATGAGTCGACTAGAAGTGTTGTTTTTCTTTTTTTCTCTGAAGTGATTGAATAGGCAGGAGATTTCCACCTGTTTTCAAAGTGAAACCATTGTGGTTTCGTGTATCACGCCATGTGATAACGAAGGTCTGCCGCCCACCTTGTGAAACAGATTTGACGTAGACTCGAGAACTTTGAAAATCTCTGACCCTTAAATAAAAATTAGTGTTCCCATGAACCTGAAAGTTCTCCTCTTTTTGAAGCCGTTATAGGTTTAAAATAAGCCCAGACGTTACAATTTCATAAATGTATGATTTTCAAAGTTAGTTGATTTTGAAAGTGGTGTAAGTCCAACTGAGGTCATTAAAAGTATAAATTTCTTTTAACTAATACTTTAAAAACAATCCCATTATAAATTTAAATAAATTTAATATTTAATATTTTTCTATTTAATATTATCAATTTAATATTTAAAAAACATAAAATGAGCGTATTAACATACACTCATATTTTTCAAACCATTCAAATACAGACCTTTAAATATCTTCATATAATATAAAATGGATTTACACCAATTTACAAGAAATCGGCTCAAATAATTTTGATAATTTAATTTCATTTATGAAGTTAAAAAACAGAAAGAACAGACCAATGATCACAAAATTTATTTATATAACAAGTCATAAAAACAATTTTTTTTTTTTTAAAGTCAATTCTACTTTTTCGCCAAAGATCCTAGATATATACAGATGGAATTCAAACGGGTACCTAAGATAAAAACAAGTAATATAAAAAAAAATTTAAGTCAATTCCTACTTTTTTTTTCACTCTATTTCAGAAAGTCCTTTATAAATAATTTTCATTCATTTTTTGAAGTTTATACGGCGCCATCTTTGGGTAGATAGATGCAACTTAAATCTAAAAATAAGCTAAAATTAATGAATTAAATTTAATGAATGAATTAATATTTGAAAAAACTGCATTAACACTCAGTGTCATCCACTACAAGTTAAAAAAAATGTATTTGAACTTGAGTGGATGAATAAAAAGTGTTTCATGAACGATTGAAAATGTGAACAAGATATATATAGGGAGAGTGTGAGCTAATAGAAGGGAATTGAAAAAATAACATTTCCTCAATAAAATTAACTAATCTTTATTAAATAATCCAGTCGTTAACTAGTTTTGTCTGCTCACGGTCGTTTCTATGTTTACTTATTGAGTTAAGTGGGGACAATAGCATCACACCCACACCACCACTGGATGTAATTATCGTCTGCGGCAGAGGTAGCTTGTTTGTTACGGCCGAATGGCAACTCTTGAAATGCAAACGCGCCAATTAGGTTGATGTATCAATATTCGTTTGGTTACTGAAAAGTTATTGAGAGAAAGCACAGATTCGTTCATTAATTATTGGATTTTGGTATAACTAATACTAAGCAAGACAAATTTAGTTTATTTGGATGACACAAAAACTTTGGATTGAATAATTTTTAATTAATTTTTTATATTCATTTTCTCTGATTTTTTAATTAATAAATAACAACAATAACTCATGAATAATAGTAAGAGTAATTATAGAAAAATGTATTTGATTTTTGAAGTTGTTCCATTTAAGAGAATTTATTTCATCGAGTTATACGTCCTCTATTAAAAAAACAAACAAACAATTAATTAATTAATCTTATTTTTTGTTATTGGTACAATCTTAATTCTTCTTGTTAATATATTTCTTATTGCTATTATAGCTATAGCTCTTAGTTTTTATTATTGCTATATTCTTAATTCTTATTATTAATATATTTCTTTATTCTTACTGTTGCTATAATTCTATGTTTTTATTATTGTTAAATTCTTAATTCTTATTCGTAATGTATTTCTTAATGCTTATTATTGCTAAAGTTCTTAATTTTAATTGTTGCTATAGTCTTAATTTTTATTACTACATTTCTTAACGCTTATTATTGCTATAGTTCTAAATTTTTATTATTATATATTTTTTAAAATTATTATTAATAATACGTTTCTTATTACGTCTATAATTTTATTTTTTTTATTGCTATATTCTTAATTTTCATTATTAATGCATTTCTTATATAAATAAACGTAAAAATTCATGATGCATCAATAGTAATAAGGACACCCTTGCATCTTGTCATTAATTAATGTCGATTAAGGAGCATTTGTTTACTTTAAGTAAAAAAAGAACTCATAATTCCTTCGTTATTTTTAATAAAGCACCAGAAATAAAAAAGAATTAAAAATTATTGTTATAGTTTTTAATTCTTATTTTTATTATATTTCTTAATTCTTATTTTTATTATATTTCTAATTCTTACTATTAATATATTTCTTAATTTTTAGTATTGCTAAAGTTCTTAATTTTTAATGATATATTCTTGTTTCTTATTAGTAATATATTTCTAATGCTTATTACTAATATTTTTAATTCATATAATTGCTATATTCTAAATTCTTATTATGAATATATTTCTTAATGCTTATTATTGCTATAATTCTTAATTTTTGTTGCAATATTCTTTATTTTTATTATTACCATAGTTCTTAAATGTTATTATTACTAAATTTCTTAATGCTTATTATTAATATATGTCTTAATGCTTATTGCTAAAGTTCTTAATTTTTAATGTTGCTATATTCTTAATTCTTCTTATTATGTTAATTGTTATTTAATGCTTATTATTGTTATATTCTTATTTCTTATTGTTAATATATTTCTTAATGCTCGTTATTGTTATAGTTTTTAATTTTTATTCTTGCTATATTCTTAATTCTTATCATTAATATATTTTTTAATGCTTATTATTGCTATAATTCTTAATTATTGCTATATTTTTTAATTCTCATTATTACTAAATTTCTTAATGCTTATTGTTGCAAAATTTCTTAATTTTCATTACTGCCATATTCTTAATTATTATTATTAATATATTTCTTAATGTTTATTATTGATAAAGTTTCTTTATTTTTTATCATTGCTGTAGTTCTTTTTTTTTTTTTTTTCTTTATTGTTATGTTCCTAATTCTTCTTTTTAATGCATTTCTTAATGCTTATTATTTCCATATTTATAATTTGTTTATTATTACTTTACTCTTAATTCTTATTGTTTATATATTTTTAATTTTTATTCTTGCTATATTCTTAATTCTTATCATTAATATATTTCTTAATGCTTATTATTGCTATATTTTTTTAATTCTCATTATTAACATATTTCTTAATGCTTATTATTGCCATAGTTCTTTATTCTTGTTATTGCTATAGTTCCTAAGTTGAACATTTATTTCATGCCTTTTTTCTATTCCAAATACATTTATTTCAAAAAGATTGTCTCTTTGAGTGCCATCTTGAATTATATTTGACAAATCTATAAACTAATTTTATATTAAGAATTAATCTCAACTTGCTTAAATTTTCGATATTCAAAGCGAGTTTTTGTCCAGTCAAATATTCCAGCAGCATGCCGGTATTTTTCAGATCCACCTGTAGCCTCTGTTCTACGAAGGAAATCTGCAAGTTATCGAAAGGTCACATGACCCATGGCATTCTTTCCTATTCCAATAACTTGGAAATCCCCGTGCCTCAAAAAATGAATTCCCGATATCTCATTAGACTGCAAAGCGGGGCTTTATTAAGAGCGCTTCCTTATTTTGGGAAAATATTATTCAGGAAAAGAAGAACGACGTTGCTTAACCTCTCGTCTCTAAGCAGAATGGGGAACGGAGATTGCGGAGATTTAACGATATTTGCCATACTTCATGAAGGATTGAGTCAACAAGGAATGTTTTCAAATTAGGATTTTTTAATAAAGGCACGAGAATTGAATTATTGTAATCCAATTTATTTTCAGAATGCAGAGATTGATAATAAATTTGTGTAACCCGTTCGATACCATTTTTATAACCCATTCAATATAGTTCGTGTAACGCGTTCAATATGGTTTGTGTAACCCTTTCAAAACAAATTGGATAACCCTTTTCAATATAGTTTGGATAAATCCTTCAATATAGTTTGGGTAATCCGCTCAATATAGTTTATGTAAATCGTTACATACAATTTGTATAACTCATTCACTATAATTTGTGTAACCCGTACAAAATAACTTGTATAACCCAGTGAATTTAGAATATATAAAATGTTCAATATGGTTTGTGTAGCCCATTCAATACAATTTGTATAACCCAATCAATATAGTTTTTGCAGCCTGTTCAATATGGTTTGTCTAACCTGTTCAATATGGTTCTTGTAACCCGTTCATTACAATTAATATAGTATCATATAGTTTGTGTAACGCGTTCAATACATTTGATATTATCCGTTCAATATGGATTGTGTTACCCATTCAATACAATTTGATGTTATCCGTTCATGGTTTGTGTAACCCGTTTAATACAACTTCCGTAACTCGTTAAATATATTTTTTGTGTATTTTCAATATTCAAAGGGAATTTTTTGTCCGGTCAAACATTCCAGCAGCACACCGGTATTTTTCAGATCAACCTGCAGCCTCTGTTCCGCGAAGAAAATCTGCCGGTGACAGAAAGGTCCCATGACCCACCGCATACTTTCATATTCCAATAACTTGGAAATCCGGTGCCTCAAAATGAATTCCCGATATCTCATTAGACTGCAAAGCGGGGCTTTTTATTAAGAGCACTTCCTTATTTTGGGAAAATATGCAAGGAAAAGAAGAACGACGTTGCTTAACCTCTCGTCTCTAAGCAGAATGGGGAGCGGAGATTGCGGAGATTTATCAATGTTTGCCATAGTTGATAAAGTTTTGCGTCAACAAGGAATGTTCTCAAATTATGCTTCTTTTAATAAAGGTACAAGAATTGAATTATTGTAATCCAATTTAGTTCGAGAATGCAGAGGTTGATAATAAGTTTGTGTAACCCGTTCAATATGATTTTTATAACTTGTTCAATATACTCTGTGTAGCCAATACAATATGCTTTGTCTAATGTGTTCAATTTGGTTTGTGTAACCCGTTCAGTATAGTTTGTGTAACCAGTAATATACAATTTTTTATAACCCATTCAATATAATTTGTTTTTGTGTAACCTGTTCAATACAATTTGTATAATTCATTCAATGTAATTTGTGTAAAAGCTCAATATGGCTTGTGTCATCATCATCGGCGCAACAGCCCCATGGTGGGCAAGGCCGTTTGTCTGCTGGCAGATTTCGAGATAGAAGATGTTTTATTATTACGGGATAGGGTTGTCAGCACTACGCCCCACAGCCATATTAGACAGGGGACCTACGGTTTAAAGGGGATTCCAAACCATTACAAACATCCATGGCACCGCCGAGACTCGAACTCGAAATCTGTGGCACCAATCGCCAGAGCGCTAGTCACTCGGCCATCAGGCTCTAATACGGTTTGTGTAACTCGTTCAATACATTTTGTGTAGTCAGTTCAATAAAATTTGTGTTTGTGTAACCTGTTCAATACAATTTTTGAAATCCGTTCAATATAGTTTGCGTAACCCGTTCAATACAATTTGTATAACATGTTTATTATAATTTTTGTAACCTGTTCAATACAATTTGGGAAATCCGTTCAATATAGTTTGCGTAACCCGTTCAATACAATTTGTATAACATGTTTATTATAATTTTTGTAACCTGTTCAATACAATTTTTGAAATCCGTTCAATATAGTTTGCGTAACCCGTTCAATACAATTTGTATAACATGTTTATTATAATTTTTGTAACCTGTTCAATACAATTTGGGAAATCCGTTCAATATGGTTATGTAACCCGTTCATTCTCGTTTGTATAACAGTTCAATATGGTTTTGTAACCCATTCAATACAATTTGTGTAACCTGTTCATTATGGTTTGCGTAACCAATAATCCAACAAGATTGTATAATCCAATAAAATAAGCTATAAGCTTGTGATAGCATGAAGATGAGGATTCAGGTATGCTAGTAAATCGTTGGTGACGTACGTTGCAGTCGCTGCATTCAGAAATAAATAGATTCGGCGGCCATTGTAACAGTGTCTATGAGGTTTCTCTCATCGATAATCAACTTCCTTGAAGGAGTATTTCAGTTTTTTTTCATACAACAAGCAAATGCAGGTCAATTACTCTGAAAAGTATTTCAAGAAGATTCGTCTATCAATTATTCATGATATATTAATTTGGATAACGTGTTTCCGGAATAAAACAAATTATGGATTACATTTCATTTTTTTCTGCCAAGTCCTGAATGATTGCCTTTCTAATCCTTGAATACTGAATCCTTCAAATATTTTTATTTTGTTAAGTTTTTTCCATTGAATAAAAAAAGTTTATTTCATAAAATGGCCAGAAAAAGATGAATTTTTTCCTGCCTTTTGGCTTTTTTTTCCCTAATAGAATGCATTGCGATAAAGCATTTTTGTGAAATATGCTATTTTTATTAAAATTGAAAATTATTCAATAAAAATAAAATTTTTAATAAAAACTTTACTTTATTGATTTGGTTTGTCGGTCTATGGTCCTTTGTGGACGCTTTTTGGCTAATTAGACCAGGACCTACAGTTTAACCTGAATTCGAACCACTCACAAATATCCATGCCACCGCCAGAATTCGAACCTGAAGTATGTAGTACCAAGGTCCAGAACGCTAGTCAATTGGCCATCAGACACCTTTTTTATTTAAAAAAATTACGTGAACTAAAAATATCGCTTAAGCTAAAATTCCTTTAAGAAACGTAAAAATAGAAGAGCAATATCATTTGAACACAACATTAAAAAATTTGCTAAATTTTTAATTTCCTTAAATAGAAATATCTAAAACAACAATTTCTTACGGCACAAATTGAAAGTTTTTCCGTAATAAATAAAAAATATTTGTAATATTTTATTAAATATTCAAATATTACAAGCGATAATAAAGTAATAATTGATAGATAGAAATTAAAAGCATTTCATACCAAAAAGAATATTATATAGAAATCAATTGTTATAGTACAAATTAATTTTTTTTTTAAATATGAAATTTCCTATTTCACATCGCAAGATATTGAAAGAGCTTTTTTTATCACAAGATTGAATTCTACCCTTCTTAGGTTTGTATTAAGAAAAGAAATAAGAAAAATTGTTTGAATTGTTGTGATCTTTCAGTGTTGCCCATAGCAACCAAAAAAGAACTCAACATCACGAATATATTTTCGATATGCAGTTTGTCAATACATACAATTTTTGGATGTATTTGTTGTGAAATGCTATTATAGAACAATTTTTAAATTTCGTTTATGTTGATTTATTTTTATGTTATTTTTCGTTTCTAGTTTATTAAATAAATCTACAGCATTAGTATTTTACTCTGAAAACTCAATAAGCAATAATTTCCAATTTGCCATATTTTTATTTTATTCTATATAACTCAATATCCAATAACTTCCAATATTTATAAGATTTATATTTTATCCTGCATGAGTCAAATATGTAATAATTTCGAGTAATTACATAAATCTACAAAATTGGTATTTTACCTGATAAATCTGGTTGCTTATTAGTAACTAAATAAGCAATAATTTCGAATTTACAAGATTGTTATTTTACTATGTAAAACTCAATAAGCAACAATTTCCAATTTACACGATTATTATTTTACTCTGCAAAAATCAATAAGCAATAATTTCCAATTTACGCGATTATTATTTTACTCTGTAAAACTGAATAAGTAATAATTTCCAATTTACACGATTATTATTTTACTCTGTAAAACTCAATAAGCAATAATTTCAATTTACACGATTATTATTTTACTCTGTAAAACACAATAAGCAATAATTTCCAATTTACACGATTATTATTTTACTCTGTAAAACTCAATAAGCAATAATTTCCAATTTACACGATTATTATTTTACTCTGTAAAACTCAATAAGCAATAATTTCCAATTTACACGATTATTATTTTACTCTGTAAACTCAATAAGCAATAATTTCCAATTTACACGATTATTATTTTACTCTGTAAAACTCAATAAGCAATAATTTCCAATTTACACGATTATTATTTTACTCTGTAAAACACAATAAGCAATAATTTCCAATTTACACGATTATTATTTTACTCTGTAAAACTCAATAAGCAATAATTTCCAATTTACACGATTATTATTTTACTCTGTAAAAACTCAATAAGCAATAATTTCACTTTACACGATTATTATTTTACTCTGTAAAACTCAATAAGCAATAATTTCCAATTTACACGATTATTATTTTACTCTGTAAAACTCAATAAGCAATAATTTCCAATTTGCACGATTATTTTTTACTCTGTAAAACTCAATAAGCAATAATTTCCAATTTACACGATTATTATTTTTACTCTGTAAAACTCAATAAGCAATAATTTCCAATTTACACGATTATTATTTTACTCTGTAAAACTCAATAAGCAATAATTTCCAATTTACACGATTATTATTTTACTCTGTAAAACTCAATAAGCAATAATTTCCAATTTACACGATTATTATTTTACTCTGTAAAACTCAATAAGCAATAATTTCCAATTTGCACGATTATTATTTTACTCTGTAAAACTCAATAACAATAATTTACAATTTACAAAATTGTTTATTTTACTCTGTAAAACTCAATAAGCAATAATTTTCAATATACAAAATTGGTATTTTACCCGTTAAACTCGATAAGCAATCATTTTCAATTTACAAATTTGGTATTTTTACTCTGTTAAACTCGATAAGCAATAATTTCCAATTTACAAATTTGGTATTTTACTCTGTTAAACTCAATAAGCAATAATTTTCAATATACAAAATTGGTATTTTACTCTGTTAAACTCGATAAGCAATAATTTCCAATTTACACGATTATTATTTTACTCTGTAAAATTCAATAAGCAATAATTTCCAATTTACACGATTATTATTTTACTCTGTAAAACTCAATAAGCAA
Organism: Caerostris extrusa; assembly: GCA_021605095.1. Classification (NCBI taxonomy): domain Eukaryota; kingdom Metazoa; phylum Arthropoda; class Arachnida; order Araneae; family Araneidae; genus Caerostris; species Caerostris extrusa. The sequence continues at coordinate 52,769 of BPLR01017767.1, read as the reverse complement.
TAATTTCCAATTTACACGATTATTATTTTACTCTGTAAAATTCAATAAGCAATAATTTCCACTTTACACGATTATTATTTTACTCTGTAAAACTCAATAAGCAATAATTTCCAATTTGCACGATTATTATTTTACTTGTAAAACTCAATAAGCAATAATTTACAATTTACAAAATTGTTTATTTTACTCTGTAAAACTCAATAAGCAATAATTTTCAATATACAAAATTGGTATTTTACTCTGTTAAACTCGATAAGCAATCATTTTCAATTTACAAATTTGGTATTTTACTCTGTTAAACTCGATAAGCAATAATTTCCAATTTACAAATTTGGTATTTTACTCTGTTAAACTCAATAAGCAATAATTTCCAATTTACACGATTATTATTTTACTCTGTAAAATTCAATAAGCAATAATTTCCACTTTACACGATTGTAAAACTCAATAAGCAATAATTTCCAATTTACACGATTATTATTTTACTCTGTAAAACTCAATAAGCAATAATTTCCAATTTACACGATTATTATTTTACTCTGTAAAATTCAATAAGCAATAATTTCCACTTTTACACGATTATTATTTTTACTCTGTAAAACTCAATAAGCAATAATTTCCAATTTGCACGATTATTATTTTACTCTGTAAAACTCAATAAGCAATAATTTACAATTTACAAAATTGTTTATTTTACTCTGTAAAACTCAATAAGCAATAATTTTCAATATACAAATTGGTATTTTACTCTGTTAAACTCGATAAGCAATCATTTTCAATTTACAAATTTGGTATTTTACTCTGTTAAACTAGATAAGCAATAATTTCCAATTTACAAATTTGGTATTTTACTCTTATTAAACTCAATAAGCAAACCAATTTACACGATTATTATTTTACTCTGTAAAATTCAATAAGCAATAATTTCCACTTTACACGATTGTAAAAAACTCAATAAGCAATAATTTCCAATTTGCACGATTATTATTTTTACTCTGTAAAACTCAATAAGCAATAATTTACAATTTACAAAATTGTTTATTTTACTTTAAACTCAATAAGCAATAATTTTAATATACAAAATTGGTTTTTATTGTTAAACTCAATAAGCAATTTTCAATTTACAAATTTGGTATTTTACTCTGTTAAACTCAATAAGCAATAATTTTCAATATACAAAATTGGTATTTTACTCTGTTAAACTCGATAAGCAATAATTTTCACTTACAAATTTGGTATTTTATTCTGCAAAAATTCAATACGGAATAGTTTTCCAGTTTACAGAAGATGTTATTTCTACTCTGTAAAACTCACCAATAATTTCTAATTTACAAGATTGCTATTTTACTTCTGAAACACAATAAGAAATAACTTCCCTATTTACAAATTATTATTTTACTCTGCAAATTAGTTATTAATTAGTTCTTTCTACTAAAATTAAAAGTTACATAAACATCTCTTTTTATGTTAAAATTTTCTTAAATTTTTGAATGTAATTAATTAAAAGAACAAATATTTCTTGATTTGAAAATAATTAATGAAATATTAGCATAAGATATTTATTAAAATATAATTAACAATAAAAAAAAAACCTTTTTCAATGTTGGATATTTAATTTATTAAATATTAAAATATGATTCAACATTTTTAAAGGCTTTCTTAATTAAATATATAATTGTGTTTCAAAAATTTCAATTTAAATAAAAGATATTAATCATTTATGAAATTAACTGTGTAAAACTCAATAAAATAATTTATGTTTAAAATCGAAAGGAATTGATTCTTTCTACTAAAATTAAAACATCGTAACGTAACATCGTTTTTTATATTAAAATTTTCTAAAATTTTAAAAGTAATTAATTAAAAGAACAAATATTTCTTGATTTGAAAATAATTAACAAAATATTAGCATAAGATATTTGTTAAAATATAATTACCAATAAAAAACCTTTTTTTCAATGTTGGATATTTAAATTATTAAATATTAAAATATGATTAAACATTTTTAAAGATGTTTTTCAAATAGATGCATAAGTCTGTTTCAAAAAAAATTGTGATTTAAATAAAAGGATTTAATCATTTATAAAATTAATCTGTGCAATCACAGTTACAAGATTAGTATAATATAATATTTCCACTATTTATTCAGAGAAGTAATATTTCAAATTGACTGTTTACCCATTTAGAAGTCGCAAAGCTGATCAAACGATATCGGATTCCATTATACGAAACGCTTCCAAAACAAACTGACTAATTTGCATGAAAATATCTTACGAAGTATTATTATTTATTATTATACACGTTTACCAACCGCTGCACGAAATATTCATATTTATTTTCAAGACAATTTCTATACAGAGTAAATATTTTTAATAATCATTCATTTTATTATTTTTAAGAATCTATTTCATTGATGCCGTATGAAAAAATAACGATTTATTTGGCAAACGATTTTTAAAACTTTTTATTATTTTCTGAATAATTATTGTCGCACAAGAACATTATTTTATTTTTTATGGTATATTAATAGATTTATTAATCGTCCACCCTTAATCATATTGCCTTATACATAAAGTTCCAATAATTATAATGCAAAATTCATTCTGTAAAATTTAAATGCATTTTTTTTTTCTTCTGATCAAAATTCAGTCAAATTTTGAAAATAACATTTGAGAAATTGTTTAGCATTAATTTTAAATAAAAATTATTTTTCAGAAAATTGTATTGTGCCGTGACAATATATATATATACATACCAGATAGATAGATATAGGAATTGATATAAATACCACATGTACATATAAGGTGATTGTAAAAAACTTTTCTCTCTCTCATATTATTCACAGAAACTGAATGAAATTTTGGTTTAAAGTATTTTGAGATATGCGCTCAAGAAACATATAAAAAAATCGCAGTTAAACACTAACAGTTATGGATACAGTGACCCGAATTCTCAATATATGAGTCCCTAACAATCATACCATTCACAGTAACTAAATGATATTTTGGTATAAAGTATTTTGAAGTATGCGTTCCAGAATATGAAAAATAACAACTCGTCATCTCTCGTAAATCGTCTAATATATATATATATATATATATACATATATATATATATTAGACGATTTTAATAAGTTCATTTTACTGTGCTTCTTAAAAAAATTTGCAGCGGAAAAGGATACTAAAAAAATAAATTCAATAGAATTAAAAATCAAAATACTAGTCAAAAATCGTAATAAATGAAAATGTCTGTTATTTTGTTATGTTTGTTATTTATACAGAAACTATTTATTTATTCTGAATTAATTATTCTTTCTTTATGTTTCGCGGTCCACGAACAGCAATTTTATTCCATTCGTCAAACGATTTTGAATAGATTCATTACAAAAATACGAATGTTCTTTTTAGAAACAAAATATATTCTATTTAACACGAATTCGTTGTTTTTTTTTTTTTTTTTTTACAAGTTATAATTAGAAACATAATATTCAGATTCGTTATCTACCTAATAAATATATAGATAGAAAAAAAACTTTTATTTAATTGTTTACCGTACATGTTTTAACAGTACATTAATCGCTTTAATACTTAACATGTAAATAGCCGGGACGATTTTACTGCCATCAGATAATAAAACTAACCACTTCTAAAAGTAGTTTGTCCATTACTAGCACCGGCAGACTCTCTTAATGCTTTTCTGGGGGTGATAAACTTATCAGTACATCACTTTAGAACGCATATTCTTTCGAACATCGCTTTCGGAACACTTTTAGAGCGATCCTCTTCAGTTGCTGAGATAAAATTTTTAAGGAAGATGCTCTCTTTTACGATTGGGTTGTGTAATTCGAACAATAGAGTCAAAAGTGGAATTCGCACGGAAAATTTGGAATTGCATAGATGGCGCTAATGAAGAAGACTTTTTTTGAAAAGAACATTAGTAAGCGCAGTGTCATTATCATAATTTCTTTTTTTGTTTATATTCAACTTAAATGCAATTTAAGAAATTCGATGTGTTGAATTTGATTAATTATGAGACATAAATAAAAGCTAAAAAATATGGAATATGGAATATCTTTTAAAAATTGAATATGTTTCAAAAAATGTCATATGGAATATATATTATGGAATACGTTATGCAGTATGGAATATGTTTCAAAAATGTCATATGGAATATATATTATGGAATACATTATGCAGTATGAAATATGCTTCAAAATATATCATATGGAATACGTTATGCATTATGGAATATGTTTTTAAGAATGGAATATGTTTAAAAAAATGGCATGTGGAATATGTTTATTATGGAATGTTTTTATGCATTATGGAATATGTTTAAAAAATGGCATATGGAATATGTTTATTATGGAATATGTTTTGTCATATGGATTACAGAATACGTTTTATATTCATTATATGAATACGTTTTTGGATTCCTTATAGAATATGTTTAAAAATGGAATATGTTTTAAAAAATTATGCCTTTGGAATATGTTTCATTACGGAATACTTTTTTATGCAATATGTAATATGTTTAAAAAAATGGTATATGGAATATGTTTATTACGGAATACTTTTTATGCAATATGTAATATGTTTAAAAAAATGGTATATGGAATATGTTTATTATGGAATACTTTTTATGCAATATGTAATATGTTTAAAAAAATGGTATATGGAATATGTTTATTATGGAATACTTTTTTATGCAATATGTAATATGTTTAAAAAAAATGGTATATGGAATATGTTTATTACGGAATACTTTTTATGCAATATGTAATATGTTTAAAAAAATGGTATATGGAATATGTTTTTATGCATTACGGAATACTTTTTATGCAATATGTAATATGTTTAAAAAAATGGTTTGGAATATGTTTATTACGGAATACTTTTTATGCAATATGTAATATGTTTAAAAAAATGGTATATGGAATATGTTTATTACGGAATACTTTTTATGCAATATGTAATATGTTTAAAAAAAAATGGTATATGGAATATGTTTATTACGGAATACTTTTTATGCATTATGGAATATGTTTAAAAAAGATAGCTAAAACAGATTTATTTCAGAACATTTATTTATTAACAGATTTTTCATGCCAATCTCCGGTATAAATATGGTAACTTTCAATTAAGAAGCCTAACGTGAAATCCACCGGTTTTATCAAGTGCTAAAGTACCTTTACTACTTGAGTACTATTATTAAGTACTACTTAAGTATCTTTAAATAAAAAATGTTAGATTAAAAATTTTAAATTGTCGTAGAGTTGCTTATGACCGATCATGACAATAGATTACGACCTATGACATATGATAGGTATATAATATATGATAGTATATGATAGGCATCATATATAATAGCCTATGACATATGAATTATCATAACTAAATAATTGTGAATTCTGGCTTTCATTTAAAAAAATATAAGTTTCATTGATAAGACTTGCTATTGAGTTTTACATCAGCACTTTTAATGCATGATTGTGATATTCTGTAGTTTATTCAATCATACACGTAAATCTGGGGCAACTATCTTTAAAAGTCCTCAGCTTCATTTCTGGCGGAAAATTAAAATTAAACCTTAAATTTAAATAGTAAAAAAAAGTCGTTCATTGGTGATTTTAAAATTACTCATTAATAAGTGATGAGACATTACCCATTAGCAAGTGGTTAAAAATTACTATTTTATGTGCTTTAAAATTGTCTATTATTAACTGGTTTGAAATTACCCCTTATTTTAGCGGTTTAAAATTACCCATTATCGTGCGGCTCAAAATTACCCATAAACTAAGTACTTTAACATTACTCGTTACTAAGTGGTTAAAAATTACTCATATTGAAATGGTTAAAAATTACCATTATTATGCGATTTAAAATTATTTATTATTAAGTGCCTAGAAATTACCCTATATTGTGCGGTTTAAAACTATTTATTAAACTAAGTGCTTTAAAATTACTTATTATTAAATGCTTTAAAATTACACTTAACTAAGTGCTTTAGAATTACCCATTTCTAAGTGCTTTAAAATTACTTATTGCTAAGTGCTTTAAAGTTATTCATCACGAAGAGCTTTAAAATTATCTATCAGCTACATGTTTTTAAGTTACCCATTAGTAAGTGCTTTAAAATTACTTATTATGAAATGCAGAACGACTATTCTATAGAAATTTTCTTTTTATAAAGTAATTATTACAACTTTAAAGGTGTAGTATTGGCATTCACTTTAAAAGGCATTCGCGTACTCTAAATTTCCTTACAAAAATACTTACATCCTATGAAAACAATGCTACCAAATGAACATATACCCAAGTATTATGGAAGAAAGCGAAAAAAAAATTGAACATAATAAGTATAAAGAAGGTATGTTTGCAATGCATCAGTAAGCTTCACGTACCACTTATGTATACCACTGACAGTCCCAGGACGGGTGATACGCGGAGGGACGGAAAGACTTTTAGGGGTAACTGCCCCGCATATGCGTCAAGTAGGGGCTAAAACTAGCCAACGGCCATACCATGCTGAATATACCGGTTCTCGTTCGATCACCGAAGTCAAGCATCATTGGGCGCGGTCAGTACTTGGGTGGGTGACCACCTGGGAACACCGCGTGCCGTTGGCATTCACACATTTGGGACCTGAATAGCCGAGTGTCTAGCGCTCTGTGCCACAGGTTTCGGGTTCGAATCCCGGCGGTGCCATGGATGTTTGTAGTGGTTCGGAAGCCACTTTAAGCCGTAGGTCCCGGTCTCCTATGACTGCAAGAGCGTCACGGAGAGAAAGTCCGACTTCTACCTAAGGGTGCTCCATGACAACAGAAGCTGCTTCCTTCCCCTTCAATCATGAGTACGTATGGGCTCGTGGGCTTGGCCAGCCAAATGGGATAAGAAACAACAGCAACAACAGGGGTTAAAACCTGGAAAACTTATACTAAGCAGCCTGACAAACGATTCGAGTCGCGTTTACACATATTGTCACAATCGACATTGATTCTCCTCAATTCTAAAAGCAGTAGCTAAAACAGTAGCCAGCGTATTCGACCCTCGGCCCTCTTGAATGATGTTGTCGCTGCTAGGAACATTTTGTATTTTCTATCACCCTTTATTAAACCAAACAGTCTGGCTACTAGATAAGACATTCTATAACAATAGCTTGAGCAATATCTTAAAACAATAACCACAACGCACATCATCAGCAGGAATCGAAACCCCATCTTCAACATGCCAGATAGCCATCCGTGGTATGCAGATTCGAAACTGATGCAAACACAGTGCTAATATACACAGATCAGGTTCGTATCCACTGGCGGAGTCCATTGCAGTCAGGGCTTTCAGAAATTGAAGGTTCGAGGGTGACTGTAACGACCTGCGTGAAACGTCTCGCGTCGATAGTCAGGATGCTTGGCGGGAAAATTGTTCTGGGATTTTTTTCCCGTATGAAAAGCAAATGCGGGACTTTAAAATTCCTCTCATTCTTGTCTAAGGTGGCATAAATATGTAAAACTCAAATCCATCCATGTTTAATAAAAATTATTTGTCTAATGCTGTCGCTTGGATTTTGTGCTTCAAATAATTAAGGGCGATTTTCAAAATGCTGTAATTACTCGTTACAATGAGTTCAAATTCGAACTGAAGATACTTGAAGAAGGGAGAAACGATACGACATCAAAAAAATTTCCAAACTGTTTTAAACTGGTGCTGTAATCGACATAACGAAATTGAATTCGGCTGCCAGTGTTATTTTGAATCGAAATGACAGCGTATTTGGCATGAGTCGCACATTCAACCAACTGTAATGGTCAATGTGCTTGATTGTTTCGGTTTTTTGACGGAAAATGGCTTCCAAGTCATTCAACAGTTGTGACACTGTGAGTGGAAAGCCCCTCCACCACGGCAAGGTCATACCACATTGGATGGGAAAAATCGGTGGAACTTTTTTTGGATGCCGTACCGTTTCCCCCTTCTTCAAGTATCTTCAGTTCAATTTGAACTCATTGTGATGAATGGTTCTTTTTTTTACATTATTTTGAACCTGGGTGATTATAATTAAAGTTCCGGTTGTAAATTTCCTATACTCGAGTAAAATCAAAATTGAGTAAAACTGAAAAACAGAAAATTTCCTGAAAGACAAATATTTTTCTCACATTCAAAACAATAAAAGCACAATAAATATTATGAAAATCATAAAAATTTAATAAATTATTACAGAAAATATTTTAAAAACTGACCAAAAGAAATAAATATCACTCGGAGCCGAATTCCTTTTCTTTATGCCGCTTACAGCGCCATCTATTGATACACTTTAGAACTTTTTTGATGCCGTACCGTTTCCGCCTTCTTCAAGTATCTTCAATTCAAATTTGAACTCATTGTGACAAGTGGTTCTTTTTTTACAGCATTTTAAAAGTGGGATTTTAATTATAATCACCCTGTATTGCTTCCTAAAATAAACCTATCAAAGTAAAAATACACTATTATATTCATCGAACCAGGACAAACCAGTTTATATTTGCCGGTATAAAAATATAAAATATTCCTTTGCAATATCCAACAATATCCATGCGTCTATTCAAAACCATCAATTACTGAAATACAGCTCAGAAATCAATACTCGTTCGAAATTCTTCATAGTCAAAGCAAAAAGAAATAAATAAACAAGGAATCGATAAAGCTATTCGAATGATGACACAAATCGAATTTCGAAGCGATAAGATTATTTCGAATATTCGAACAGCAGGATTCCGAGTTCTTTTTTTTGTTTTGTTTACCCACCTTATTGCATTCGGCACCTGGCAGGGCACACCTGCTCTCGGGAGGCACGGTTACAGCGAACGCTTCTGCTGTTTCACGTTCTAAATATGTTCGAACAGGGATCTTATTCGCTTTTATTTCGAAATATCGTCTGACGTCGGTTAGTCATTGTTTTTTTTATTTATTTATTATTATTATTTACACTATAAAATCTGGATTGTCGAATGTGAAGGAATAACATTCCAGACATTTTTTTAAATGGATTAAAAAATGCATGGGGTTAGAATATATCATTCATTTATTTGCTAGAAATGCATATTGCTAATGTTTTAAAAAATATTTAATTGTGAATTTTAAATTATTGGAAAATTGAAGCGAAATTAAAAAAATATATTTGATTTTAGTGCTTGTAGAAAGCATTTTATAATAATATTGGGCATCATTTGAAATGTTTCGCTACTCATAGGAAAGGTTTGTAGTAAATCCAACGTTAACCCAATTACCATACCTGTTAAATGATGGGTTAGGGAAAATGTATCCTCTTGAAGGAGGGGAAATTTATCCTCATTTTCCCTAACAAAAATGCCTATTCAACCAATTTGAAATAGCGAGTGTTAGTTTACCATTTTAAACGTTCCTATTTAGTTGGAAATGATCTCTTCCACTCTTCCACAGAAATAGTCACAATCGAGTCTGGCTTTTTCTTTAATCATCAATCCACATTTGCCTTCTTGGTTGTACTTTTAATAAAGGGTTTCATACTTCCAAGCTGTAACTTTAATTAGAGGTTTCATAATTGTCTCTCTAAGGTGTAATTCTAATTTAGTGAGTCAAAATTGTATTGCTAAGCTGCAGTTTTAATTAAAGTTTAATAGTTGTATCATGTAATTAAAGTTTCATAGGTGTATCTCTAAGCTGTAATTTTAATTAAAGTTTCATAGTTGTATCTCTAAGATGTAATTAAAGTTTCATTGTTGTATCTCTAAGCTGTAATTTTAATCAAGGACTTCATAGGTGCATCTCTCAGATGTAATTAAAGTTTCATAGGTGTATCTCTAAGCTGTAATTTTAATTAAGGGTATCATTGTTGTATCTCTAAGCTGTAATTTTAATCAAGGACTTCATAGGTGTATTTCTAAGATGTAATTAAAGTTTCATTATCTCTAAGCTGTAATTTTAATTAAGGGTATCATTGTTGTATCTCTAAGCTGTAATTTTAATCAAGGACTTCATAGGTGTATTTCTAAGATGTAATTAAAGTTTCATAGATAATCTCTAAGCTGTAATTTTAATTAAGGGTATCATTGTTGTATCTCTAAGTTGTAATTTTAATCAAGGACTTCATAGGTGTATCTCTAAGCTGTAATTTTAATCTCTAAGATGTAGATATCTCTAAGATGTAATTAAAGTTTCATAGGTGTATCTCTAAGCTGTAATTTTAATTAAGGGTGTCATTGTTGTATTTCTAAGATGTAATTAAAGTTTCATAGGTGTATCTCTAAGCTGTAATTTTAAGGGTGTCATTGTTGTATCTCTAAGCTATAATTTTAATCAAAGACTTTATAGGTGTATCTCTAAGATGAAATTTTAATTAAGGATTTCGTAGTTGTATCTCTAATTAAGGGAGCATCGTAACTTTAATTACTGAGTAATTAAAGTTAATTAACTTTAATTAAGGGAGTCATAGTTGTATCTGTCAGCTGTCCTTTCAATTAAGGTTTCATACTAAAGGTGTATCTCTAAGCTGTAATTTAAATTAAGGGATTCATTGTTGATTCTCTAAGTTGTCATTTTAATTAAGAAATTCATAGTTGTGAAGTTGGACCGATTCAAATAGAACAACATAATAAGGGGAAATGCCTTTTCGGAGGGGTCTTAATCACAATAATAATAGTTTAAATTTTTTTTTTTAATTAAAATTTTAAATTACATTTATCCAAAGAAAAAAACAAATGAACTTCTTTGATATCACTGATTGAGTATTCAAATCTTAGCATTAATATTCAAAAAAAAAAAAACTATTGGGTTTGTGAGAGTTATCTCTGACTTAGTTCTCTTGAAGTTGTATCTGATAGATCGCCAACAAGGGCTAATAAATCACCATACTTGTTGCCAAGGTCGCAAAATTTTCTGTCTGGATCGCCAAATTATTTATTCCATTTGTTTGCGAAATGTCTGTTGATATATTTCTATAGATCTCAAACATTTTAAGTAAAAATACAATAAATTAAATAATTTAAACAACAAAAAAGTTATATAAATTAAAAATAAGCGCTTTTTGTTTTCATTGCTATTGTGAGTATTCCAAGCGTATCATTGATATAAGAAGTTTTATCAGATAGACCGCCAGCAAAGGCTAATAAATCGCCATGTCGCCAAGAGCGCCAAAATTTTCTGCTTGAATCACCAATATAGAGAAATTTTTACTCCGTCTGCTCGTAAAATATACTATTGATATATTTACATAAATCTCAAGTGTTTTATCGTAATAAATACCATAAATTTAATTATTTAAACATCTCTAGAAATTTCATCAGTTAGATCGCCAGAAAGGGCTAATCAATCACCAACCTCGTCGCCAAGGTCGCCAAATTTTCTGTCTGAACGCCAAAATAGAGAAATTTATCCGTTTGTAAAAGTATTGTTGATATATTCATATAGTTCTCATGCATTTTATGTAATATATACAATAAATTCAATGATTTAAACAACTAAAAATTATAAAAAAAAATAAAAATAAGCGCTTTTGGTTTTCATTGAATGAGTATTCTAAGCTGATCATTGATATAATAAAAATCTATTAGGTTTATGAGAGTTATCTCGTTTTAGAGAGTTATTTCATGAATTTGATCGCCAGAAAAGGCTAATAAATCGCCATCTTCGTCGCCAAGGGCGCCAAATTGTCTGTTTGGATCGCCAAATAAGATAAATTTCTACTCCATTTCTTTGCAAAATGTACTGTTGATATAGTTATATAGATCTTAAGCCTTTTACGTTATAAATACAATAAATTTAATAATTTAAACAACTAAAAATTATAAAAGATAAAAATAAGTGTTTATAAATATATTTAAAAGAAATTTTTGTAGTAGCAACAAACATATTCGCATTAATATCGTTTTCATTTCAAACTTTTCTGCAGGATAATCTTTACTTATTCTGACATCACACTTGTTACATTTGATGACGTCAGCAAAACGGAAGCTTTATGTTTATCTTTGGTTTTTAAATAAACGTTCTTTCAGCCTGCAGGCGCCATCGTTTTATATTGCAGCGCCATTTCATAGAAGGTTAGTCAACCGATCGGCATGACAAACATTTATTTAGTAACGATAAAATCTGAAATAAAAATAATAACGATTTCTCAAACCTTACAAGTGAAACCTCTTAATGAAAAAAAATAAAACTATCATTGTTGTAAAAGACAATAGGATGATATTTAATAAATCTGTAAAGAATATAACAAAGAGAAAAAAATCTTTCAAATTATAAAACGTGTTCCTGGTTTTTTTTCACAATACATAAAAACTAGTAATATAAAAAAAAAAAAAAAAAATTAAAAAGTTAATTCCTACTTTTTTCACTCCATTGCAGAAAGTCCTTTATAAATAATTTTCATTCAGTTTTTAAGTTTATCTGGCCCCTCTATTGGTAGATATATGCAACTTAAATCTAAAAACTAAAATGAATGAATTAAATTTAATGACTGAATTAATATTTGAAAAAACTGCATTGACATCAAGTGTCATCCGCTACAAGTTAAAAAAAAATGTATTTGAACTTGAGTGGATGAATAAAAAGTGTTTATGAACGATTGAAAATTTGAACAAGATATATATAGGAAGAGTGTGAGCTAATAGAAGAAATTGAAAAATAAATTATGATGGCAAAGTGAGTAGTGCTCTGGCGCGTTGTTTGCTAAAATTGTGTGTGCAATGCTGCAGGAACCGAGAGGCCTGGTGGCCAAGTGGCTGGCGCTTTGGTTTTTGGTATCACAGCCAGGTTCCGAATCCTGGGTAGAGTGGATGTTTGTGAGTGTGTTTTGAATCCACGTTAAACTGTAGGTCCCGGTCTGTTTAGCCCTCGTGTGCACAAGATGACAGTAAAGCGACAAACCAATTACTGGGAAACGTTGAATCTGCCGTTCTAGTGCCACTGGCATAGAACGGCATGCCGCTGGTATCTATAGTCTAGGCATTCGATAACAACATTGGTGCTTATTACATTTGATACATAGTTTCACAAATTAATTCTGTTTAGAATAAAAATTATGATTGTTCCAGTTCGCCCTAACTTTTAAAAAGTTATGCCTCATAAAATACGTAATTATAAACACAAAACTGAGTAAAAAAAAAACCATCCACCTATTTAATGAAATCCTTAACTATATCTCAAATTTGCTTTCCGCATTTATCAAGGCAGTCCATTTCAGGGTTTATATTTTCACTGGAGAGTCGGGGTTCTATATTCACTCAACCCACGACGTTTTTAGACCAATAGGTTTCATGGGAATTCGGGGGAATTACCAAAAAAAAAAAAAAAATATGTCAATACAGAATAAATGTTTCACTGACACGTTTCATATAAATGGTTCCATAGGTTTCTTTATTTACTCTTCATTATGGCCCAAAGAAGGATAATGAAGAGTAAATAAAGAATTTAGTTCGATACGTGACATTACGCTAGCTTCATTCCGACCCGTGGCTCAGTGGCAACGTGAGCATTAGGAGAAGGTTCCATGCGCTGGCGGCTTTGTTGTAGACACTGCTTCAAAACACGAAGACTCGAAAGCGTTTGGGATGTTCAGCATTTTACCTCTTGAATCGGACTACCAGCTTTCAGGGATTTCTCCCATACGATAAGCAAATGCGGGACAGTTCCCCTAAAAGTCCTCCTCTCTCCTTCCTCATCGAGCCAAAGTCAAGTCTACCTATGAGTGCTCAATCATAATGCGCATGTTGTCAGCCTTACGCCTAACGCTCTACAGTCATATTAGACCGGGGCCTACGGTTTAAAGTGGATTCAGAACCTCTACAAACACCCATAGCACCGGCGGGACTCGAACCCGAAACCTGCGGCCCCGATCGGCAGATAAATTTTCATCAATAAATAATTAAATATTTTTCGATTTCGAGAAGTATATTGAGAAGAATTGTTTTGAATATTTTTGGGAAAGCGTCTAATTATTATACTTGAAAAAGAAGAAAAACCAATTTCTATTTTTACCCATGAAATTGTGAGAATTAAGAGTGGGTCCGTGGCTTGCCTAATGGGCAAGTGACTAGCGCTAGGTGTCTCAGGTATCGGGTTCGAATCCTGGTGATGCCATGGATGTTTGTAGTGGTTCGGAATCCACTTTAAGCCGTAGGTCCCGGTCTCCTATGACCCTAGAGGGTCACTGAGCACAATCAGACATCTTCTCCTCCACATCATTCCCAAACTGCGAAGGGGCAGCTCAGCTCTAGACACAGTGATGTGGTGTGGTGTAGTAGTAGTAGTGGTTTGGAATCCACTTTAAATCATACATCCTGGTCTAATATGACTGTAGAGTGTAGGGGTCACATACCTACCCCATAAAAAAATATCTGTCTCGAAATCTGCCAGTAGACAGATGGCATTGGCCCACCATGAGGCTACTGCAAAATGAAGGAGAGGAAGAATAGATATTTTATTTATGAGTGAGTTATGAGTTGTGAATGGGGTTAGTGAGTCGCGTTTCTGAGCTAGATGTGTGCAGTTCGAAACCAGACCTACGTCCTACTGAGTATGAGCATTCTAAATGTACTGGTAGGAAAATCTTAATGGAAATATTTTACTACCAGTTTGATGAGTTCAGTAAAATCACAAGCTCCATTGGTTTAGATCAGAGATCCAAGCCTTAGGGCCATATTGTTTACACCAGTAAGTACCAAGGGCCAAAACCGTTTTAATTTTTCTGCCATTATCTATAATTTCTAGATCAGTCGCCGAGTACGCTCTCTGAGCGAGCATACGCTTGCTGCTAACTACAAACTATTGTCAGTGAAAAATCACAATTACATAAATCTCATTAGTACTTTTTTTTACAAGTGGATACCCTGCGGTTTCATTCGCGTTCATTTAGCTTTTCCGTTCCTTTGAGATTTTCAGGATAAAAATCATATGTTCGATTCAGGATATGTACATTCCAAACATCGACATACATACATATGCGATACTCTTTACCCCAACATAACTTCCGAGGGTAACCGCGGTCAGTAGTCTATAAAGTTAGTGGGATTCCTTTCAATTATTTGTTATGCTTAAGTTACATTTTCTGCGTATTATGCTTGTCATTAAGCTTCACCCAGGAAATCAATAAATCACCCAGGAAATCAATAATAATCATTATCATTCTGTGTTTTTTTTTATCCGACTTATCACAGCAACAATAAGCTATTCACTGTCGCGGGCCCGATGGATGACACTGGCGGGCCCTATTTGGCCCGAGGGCCGTAGTTTGGAGACCCCCTGGAGTAGATGATACCAAAGAAGTGCCCTTAATTAGATGTTGCGGGGAAACCATAAATCTATATTAACTCTTCAATGCAGTGTTTCCATTTCAAATAAAATCAAGTAGATTTGCGTTTCATGGATTTAATATGAAGAAGGATAAGCATTGTATATCCCCCCGCCCGCAATCGGAAAAAAATCATCTATGAGTTAATCATGACTTTTTACTGCAGTACAAATGAAAACTTAGTAAGAGAATTGGGAAAATAAATTTCATTTATAAGCTAACATGTATTCTACATTTAGATTTTTAAATGTAGATTTCGGTATTCTACAATTAAATTGTAATATATTTTAAATAATAAGGGCTCGGCTCGTGTGACAGTGGCAACGTGCCCCGCTGGTGAGCATTAGAACTGAGTTCCCATCCACTGGCGGCTTTGTTGTAGACACTGTTTCAAAACACGAGGAGACTCGATGGCATTTGGGATGCTCAGCATCTTGCCTCGTGAGTCAGACTACCAGGTGGAAGTTTTCGGTGTTCTCCCATACGATAGCAAATGAGGGATAGTTCACCCTAAAAGTCCTCCAGGAAGGCGCTGCCCTCCTTCTTCAACGACATGGAGCCATGTCATATTTCTACCTACGGGTGCTCCATCACAACAGAAGCTGCCTCCCTTCCTTCCATGAGAACACACTGGTTCTTGGACTTGGTCTAGATGTTGCTGTCTACCAAGGGGGATAAGAAAAAAATAATAATAAGTTTTTTTAATCTTCATCATTGAAGACACCTAACTAACTTTTGTTTTAACACTCCTGTGACCTCATGACTGGAACATCGGATATGTAGCAAATTCAGAGTTTCCAAGGAAGCACCAGCAAAGGAGGCGTTCTATTGTACTTCCAAGTTTCGACGTCTCTATTTGGAACGAATACCTTATTAAAACACTGTTGTGATGGAGCACCCTTAGGTAGAAGTCTGACTTGACTCCGACTCGCTGAAGAAAGAGGGCATTGCCTTCAGGGAGGACTTTCAGGGAAACAATCTCGCATTTGCGAATTCTGTAGGAGAAAACCCGGAAAACTCCCTCCAGGCAGTGCAACGAACGAGGCAAAATGTCGAAGAACTTCATAAACACCATCTAGTCTCTTCGTTTTTGAAGCAGTGTCTACAGCAATGCCGCCAGCTAATTGAATTTCTTCCTAATGCACACCAGTGGCGCACGTTGCCACTGAGCTACGAGTGGGGTCACAACAAATATGTAAAAAAAAATGTATGAAAAAATATACAAAAAATTTACAATTTTTGGATAACAAAAAAAAAGTACAGTAAAAGTCGCGACCAAAAAGTTTGTTTTCAATCACTGGAATTCATAAAATGCATCAAAATGTAACAGAAAATTCCAAATATTTAAAAAATGTTAAAGTCTGAAATAAAAAAAAATCGAAGTATAAAAGCAGAATAAATATGATAAAAAACTCTGTATCAAATGTGATACGAAATAGTTACATAACAGTGAAGTTATGTAATAGATGCTTGACAATGCAATAAATATTTTATTGATGATATGAATTCAAAAAAAGTTTTGAAACTATAGTTGAATGTAATAAATCCCAAACAATATATATTGCTACAGACACAATATAACTAGGAAAATCTCCTTTGTGTAATAATTCAAGTTAGTACTTATAAAGCTGGCTTCAAAAATAAGGTTCGTTTTCAAAAAAGTATGGGAAAAATTTGATCATTTTATTTTCATTTTTTAAAGAGAAGTATATTCTCTTTGAAATATTCTCTCGTTTATTTAAAAAAAAAAATTTATTACAATAGATAAATTTTATAACTAATACTTATTAAGAATAACATAATTTTTTTAATAATTATAACTTTTTTTTTCTTAATAATTTTGACTTTTTTAGCCATTGCTCATTTTAGATTTAATAAAAGTTTTTCATTAAATCCTTAATTAGAATAAACTAACGTCCCCTTATTCTTATAAAGGGTGATTATAATTAAAGTCCCAGTTTCAGAACGCTGTAAAAAAAAAAAGAATTGTGTTCAAATTTGAACTGAAGATACTTCAAGAAAGGAAAACGACATGGCAACAAAAAAAAGTTCCATCGATTTTTCCCATCCAATTGGGTATGACCTAGCCGTGGAGAATGGATTTTCCAACAACAGTGCCACAATTGATGAATGACTTGGAAGTCATTTTTCCGTCAAAAACCGAAACAATCAAGCACATCGAACACTACAGTTGATTTCATGTGCAACTCATGCCAAATACTTTGTCATTTCGATTCAAACTATCACTGGCAGCCGAACTCACTTTCTTTTTAGGCCGCTTACAGCGCCATCAATTAATACACTTTGGAATTTTTTTTGATGCCGTACCGTTTCCCTTCTTCAAGTATCTTCAGTTCAAATCTGAACTCATTGTGACGAGTGTTTCTTTTTTACAGCATTTTGAAAGTGGGACTTTAAATATATAAAAAATTCATTTGCAATTTCTTTTTATTTTAAGTTACTTTTAATTTTCATTTGCTTAACATCGACAAAAATATTTTAAATTATATTCATCGGTGGAGGGCCTGAATAGCCGAGTGGCTAGCGCTCTGGAGCTCGGTACCACAGGTTTCGGGTTCGTGTCCCGGCGGTGCCATGGATGTGTGTAGTGGTTCAGAATCCACTTTAAACCGTAGATCCCGGTCTAATAGGATCGTAGAGCGTTGCGGGGGCATTGTTACTCCGCGTCCGTGGCTTATCTTCAAGTTACACGCGCCCCCTGGGTAATGTAAAGTGAGTAATGTCTGTGCAGCGTTTGCCTTAAGGCATCTAAGACGTCCATGTCTGTTTGCCAGCTGCATTGGAAAAAATATTCATCAGTGTCATCATCGGCGCAACAGCTCCATGTTAGGCTAAGGCCATCTGCCTACTGGCAAATTTCTATACTATATATTTCTATAAGATGTTTTATTTTAACGCGTAGGGTTGTCAGCTCAACGCTCTACTGTCATATTAGACCGGGGATCTACGGTTAAAGTGGATTCCGAGCCGCTATAGACATCCATGGCACCGCCGAGACTCGAACCCGAAATCTGTGACAGCAGTGTAGTTGAATGTAATAAATCCAAACAATATATAATGCTGCAGATACAATGTAACTAGCATCCATCTCCCAGCCACTAGGCCTTCAGGCACTTTTAAATTATATGAGTATCAAGAAAAATTCTTCCCTTTTTATTATTTTTACTTTTTATGTAAATAAAATTTAAATTCGATTTCTTCATATGTAAAAGTGCGTAATTAAATTTGCTTAATTCACTTCTGTTCAATCATAAAGTAAAGTGTGAAAGTTTCAATAAAGTTTTACTAAAATAAATACAAAGATTTGGACTCAAACTACGCATTAACTTTGTCGTCTAAAAGTTAAACAAGAAATTATTATTTTGAATGATTAGTTAAAAAATAAGTCATATTTTAATGAAAAGCAATTATAACATTGAAGTTAATTGATTCAGCAACTGTTTTGCGAATAAAAATTAAATTAAATTCCTGTACATTAAGGACACTTTTTTATGATTACAAATATTTCGTAATTGTATTCGTTAGTATTTTTTGTATGTATTGGAAATTTATTTTACTGCAAAATGTATGATTTTCTGATGTAATTATATTTTTTAATTATTTTCTAAAAGATTTAACATTGCATTTAAAATTAAAGATTTTACTTATCAACAAAAAATAAAATGTTAAATGTTATGTTTATTATTTACAAACGCAGACTACGATTTTGAATAGAACTTATTTTGCACTTCATTCTGTTGTATGTAATTTAATGAATAATAACAATAATTTCTTAAATTTTTAGCAATAGCAATTTACTTTTATTATTATTTTGTTGTTATTGCTATTTTTAGCAATTCTTTTCGCCAAAGGGTTGCGATTATAAGTAAAGTGAAGTTCAAACAGTGCATGAAATCAGGATTATCACATTTAGCGTTTTATCACTCAATTGGCCACAAAATCGCCAAATCCTTACGGCCCCTATTTCTTAATATTCATCAGTTCGCATCACCTTATAAATATTTTTAACAATAATTACAATTATTTAATTAATTTATGTAAATATTAAAACATCAAATACCTAAATCTTCCTTTAAAATATATTTATAAATATTTCAGAAGCAAGCAATAAATTCTTGTTTTCCCTGGAAGCATGAAAATTTATTGCTTATAGTTTTAAAACATAATTGTTATTCTCCATTTATATTAATTAACAAATATTTAACCAATGCAAAATACTTTTTCTCTATAGTCCCCCTAACAATTTTAAAAACATCAAACTTTTAGTTTAATTAAATTCTTTTTTTTTTATAAACACAACTGTATGGGAAAAAAAAAATGTGTATACAATTCATGTTTTCTTTATTAAGTAAATTAAAATTTATACTTCCTTTTAAAACCTAAAATAAAACATCAATTATTCTTTAATTAATTTTTATCCAATAAATTCATACAAATTTTAATCCTTCTATAAATCAGTTTAATTTTTATTTAATTATTTATCATTTTTATCGCAAAACATATTTTTATTCATTTCCTTAACATATTTTAAATATTTTCTGAAATAGTTAATAATTACTTTTTATTTAAAGCAAAAAAATGCAATATTTCAGCAAATAATAATAAATTAACTCCTATCCTTTGCTATATATATATATATTAATATCCTAATAAATAAACCCTATTCGTCATTATCAACTAAAAATAACTTTTCTTCAGTCTTTAAGATAATTTTGAAAAAACAGATTATAAAAACCGATTATTTAATAACTTCATTATGTATAATATAGAGGCTTGTAAAAAAAAAAAAATTTTTATTTGTAATTCCCCATTTTTTAATAAATTTAAAAATTTATTTTAATTTTCTAAAGCTTTTTACTATTGCTTACTTCAATAAGCTCAAAATTTATATATTTTTTTTATAAATTTTTCATTGCAATTTTTTTTTCTACTTAATTAAAATTTTAAATAATTCTTTTTATAAATTCATTGAAATTATTTAATTAATTTATTATCAAAAAATTTAACTCTTAAAATGACATATTTAGCAGCAAAATATTGCTTTTCATAAATTTATTATTAAATGCTTTATAAAACGATTAATCAGTAAAATTATTATTTATAATGAACACATAATAAAACAAGTTTTAGCAAATAATAATAAAAATTAACCTGCATTTGTTTATAAAAAGCGAACAAAATACTAACAAATTAACAAACACCAACTAAAATTCGCTTGTATTTGTTTATAAAATAGCGAACAAAATACTAACCAATTAACAAATAGTAATAAAAGTAAATTTGTATTTGTTTGTAAAATAGCGAACAAAATACTAACCAATTAACAAATAGTAATAAAAGTAAATTTGTATTTGTTTGTAAAATAGCGAACAAAATACTAACCAATTAACAAATAGTAATAAAAATTAATTTGTATTCGTTTGTAAAATAGCGAACAAAATACTAACCAATTAACAAATAGTAATAAACATTAATTTGTATTTGTTTGTAAAATAGCGAACAAAATACTAACCAATTAACAAATAGTAATAAAAAATTAATTTGTATTTGTTTGTAAAATAGCGAACAAAATACTAACCAATTAACAAATAGTAATAAAAATAAATTTGTATTTGTTTGTAAAATAGCGAACAAAATACTAACCAATTAGCGAATAGTGATAAAAATTAATTTGTATTTGTTTGTAAAATAGCGAACAAAATACTAACCAATTAACAAATAGTAATAAAAATTAATTTGTATTTGTTTATAAAATAGCGAACAAAAATCTAACCAATTACAAATAGTAATAAAAATAATTTGTGTTTGTTTATAAAATAGCGAACAAAAAAATACTAACCAATTAACAAATAGTAATAAAAGTAAATTTGTATTTGTTTGTAAAATAGCGAACAAAGTACTAACCAATTAACAAATAGTAATAAAAAATTAATTTGTATTTGTTTATAAAATAGTGAACAAAATACTAACCAATTAACAAATAGTAATAAAAATTAATTTGTATTTGTTTTTAAAATAGCGAACAAAATACTAACCAATTAACAAATATAATAAAAATTAATTTGTATTTATTTATAAAATAGCGAACAAAATACTAACCAATTAACAAATAGTAATAAAAAATTAATTTGTATTTGTTTGTAAAATAGCGAACAAAAAATACTAACCAATTAACAAATAGTAATAAAATTAATTTGTATTTGTTTGTAAAATAGCGAACAAAATAATACTAACCAATTAACAAATAGTAATAAAAGTAAATTTGTATTTGTTTGTAAAATAGCGAACAAAATACTAACCAATTAACAAATAGTAATAAAAAATTAATTTGTATTTGTTTGTAAAAACTGCAACAAAATACTAACCAATTAACAAATAGTAATAAAAATTAATTTGTATTTGTTTGTAAAATAGCGAACAAAATACTAACCAGAATTAACAAATACTAATAAAAATTAATTTGTATTTGATTGTAAAATAGCGAACAAAAAATACTAACCAATTAACAAATAGTAATAAAAATTAATTGTATTTGTTTATAAAATAGCGAACAAAATTAACAAATTAACAAATAGTAATAAAATTACCAATTAACAAATAGAAATAAAAATTAATTTGTATTTGTTTATAAAATATGAACAAAAATCCTAACCAATTACAAATAGTAATAAAAAATTAATTTGTATTTGTTTATAAAATAGCGAACAAAATACTAACCAATTAACAAATAGTAATAAAAATTAATTTGTATTTTGTTTGTAAAATAGAAACAAAATACTAACCAATTAACAAATAGTAATAAAAATTAAATTGTATTTGTTTGTAAATAGCGAACAAAATACTAACCAATTAACAAATAGCAATAAACATTATTTGTATTTTTTGTAAAATAGCGAAACAAAATACTAACCAATAGCGAATAGTGATAAAAATTAATTTGTATTTGTTTGTAAAATAGCGAACAAAATACTAACCAATTAACAAATAGTAATAAAATTAATTTGTATTTGTTTATAAAATAGGAACAAAATCACTTAACCAATTACAAATAGTAATAAAAATAATTTGTGTTTGTTTATAAAATAGCGAACAAATATAACAATTAACAAATAGTAATAAAAAATAAATTTGTATTTGTTTGTAAATAGCGACCAAAGTACTAACCTTAACAAATAGTAATAAAAATTAATTTGTATTTGTTTATAAAATAGTGAACAAATACTAACCAATTAACAAATAGTAATAAAAATTAATTTGTATTTGTTTTTAAAATAGCAAACAAAATAAAACCAATTAACAAATATAATAAAAAATTAATTTGTATTTATTTATAAAATAGCGAACAAAATACTAAACAATTAACAAATAGTAATAAAATTATTTGTATTTGTTTGTAAAATGTGAACAAATGCTAACCAATTAACAAATAGTAATAAAATTAATTTGTATTTGTTTGTAAAATAGCGAACAAAAAATACTAACCAATTAACAAATAGTAATAAAAGTAAATTTGTATTTGTTTGTAAAATAGCGAACAAAATACTAACCAATTAACAAATAGTAATAAAAATTAATTTTATTTGTATTTGAAACTGCGAAACAAAATACTAACCAATTAACAAATAGTAATATAAATTAATTTGTATTTGTTTGTAAAATAGCGAACAAAATACGAACCAATTAACAAATAGTAATAAAATTAATTTGTATTTGTTTGTAAAATAGCAAACAAAATACTAAGCAATTAACAAATAGTAATAAAAAATTAATTTGTATTTGTTTGTAAAATAACGCACAAAATACTAACCAATTAACAAATACTAATAAAAATTAATTTGTATTTGATTATAAAATAGCGAACAAAATACTAACCAATTAACGAATAGTTAAAAAATTAATTTGTATTTGTTTTTAAAATAGCGAACAAAATTAACAAATTAACAAATAGTAATAAATTACCAATTAACAAATAGAAATAAAAATTAATTTGTATTTGTTTATAAAATAGCGAACAAAATCCTAACCAATTACAAATAGTAATAAAAATTAATTTGTATTTGTTTATAAAATAAGGAACAAAATACTAACCAATTAACAAATAGTAATAAAAAATTAATTTGTATTTGATTGTAAAATAGCGAACAAAATACTAACCAATTAACAAATAGTAATAAAAAAAACTAATTTGTATTTGTTTGTAAAATAGGAACAAAATACTAACCAATTAACAAATAGTAATAAAAATTAATTTGTATTTGTTTGTAAAATAGCGAACAAAATACTAACCAATTAACAAATTGTAATAAAAAAATTAATCTGTATTTGTTTGTAAAATGAACAAAAAATACTAACCAATTAGCAAATAGTAATAAAAATTAATTTTATTTGTTTATAAAATAAAAACAAAAAACTAAAGGCCAATTAACAAATTGTAATAAAATCTGTATTTGTTTGTAAAATAGTGAACAAAATACTAACCAATTAACAAATAGTAATAAAAATTCACTTGTATTTGTTTATAAAATAGCGAACAAAATACTAACCAATTAACAAATAGTAATAAAAATGAATTTGTATTTGTTTGTAAAATAAACAAAATACTAATCTATTAACAAATAGTAACAAAAATGAATTTGTATTTGTTTGTAAAATAGCGAACAAAATACTAATCTATTAACAAATAGTAATAAAAATGAATTTGTATTTGTTTGTAAAATAGCGAACAAAAAATACTTTATTAACAAATTACTAACAAATAATAAAAATTCACTTGTATTTGTTTATAAAATAGCGGACAAAAGTTAGCCAATTAACAAATAGTAATAAAAGTTAATTTGTTTTGTTAGTAAAATAGCGGACAAAATACTAACCAATTAACACATAGTACTAAAAATTAATTTGTATTTGTTTGTAAAATAACGTGAACAAAATACTAACCAATTAACAATATTAATAAAAATTAATTTGTATTTGTTCGTAAAATAGAACAAAATACTACCAATTAACAAATAGTAATAAAAGATTAATTTGTATTTGTTTATAAAATAGTGAACAATTTACTAACAAATAATTAAAAAAATCACTTGTATTTGTTTATAAAATAGTGAACAAGTTACTAACCAATTAAAAATAATCCTCGTATTTGCTTATAAAAACTAACAAGTTACTAAACAATTAACAAAATGGTCCTCTACAATTTTAAAACGCAAAACTCTGTGCGAAGTTAAAATGCATTGTTTACAAACACAGCCATGTGGAAAACAATTCTCGCTTGAAAACTCCCGCCCCAAAACCCAAAGAACAGATGTTCGAAGTATCGATCACTTTACCTTTTTCTAAAAGTGTTCGTTTTCGGGGGTGGGCCGAAATCAGTCACATATTCCGTCCACGATGTTCTATTTCGTTCACCCACAACTGTTTTACGTGCTTTGGATGGCGAGGAGCAGCAACAGATTGTTTATATAAAGTGATCGCCCGGCTTCCACTCGTAGCGCCGCCTGGCGGGGATTGGCATGATTAGTTTCCGTTATTGAAAATTCTCCAGGGACCGTGCACTAATTGCATTTGAGCAGCTTTTCTCTTAACTGTGTGGAGAAAACGTAATGGAAAGGAACGATCTATTTTGTTTTTAAAGAAATGACTTTTATCTTAAAGAAATAATTATTCTTAAAGAAACTTTAATAAATATTAAAAGTTAATTTTTTTTTAAACTGGGAACAAAAAAAAAAAGGCATATCAGGTATTAAATTTAGTAAACTTGGATCGCTATTTGCAATTCCGCTTGAGAGCTATTTATATTATTCTTTTATAAAACATTTTGTAAAAATTTTTATGCTAACCCTCAATAACAGAATATTTTTTTAATTAAAATTTATCTTCGAAATCTTGTTTAAAATTGATTTTAATCTTATTTAACAAAAAAAAAATTTATTTAATAAATAAAACATTTATTTATCGAAACTTTATAACAACTCAATGGCAAATATTTTGTGGCACCATTTAAAATGTGTTACCATGGCAACAAGCTTTATTCTCAATAAAGGATATTTTTTAATTAAAATCAATCTCCAAAATCTTAATTAAAACTCATTTTATTCTTATTTAACAAAAAACAAAAAACACTTATTTATGGACAGAAACTTTATCACAACTGAATGGCAAACATTTTTGTGGCACCATTTAAAATGTGTTACCATGGCAACAAATATTAAAAGCTGCCAAAAATGGATTTAGTTGAACTTTTTTATTTAATGTTAACCTACCATTTGAAACAATTTTATTCAATGTTAAAATATTAAATATTCATAAAGTAAATAAAAAAAATTGCTTACGAATATTTTTAAAAGCCACCTTTTGAATTAGTAACAAAATAAATGCATTTTATAATACACAATGGCATATTTAATATTTTAAAACGGGTAAACAATGGCATGTTTAATATTTTAACTTTCAGTAATGAATAATTAGTGCTAATTAAGTACAGTGTTTAGGAGTTTACAGATGTAAAACATTTTGGAAATTTGAAATGCTCTCTGTTTACAAACAGTCAATTATTAAAATCATTTTTACAACTGGGAATAATTCTGTTGAGGTAGAGGTATTTTATGTACTTAATTTTTTTTACAAAATCTCAAAAAAGTCATAACTTTTTCGGATTGAAGGTAATTCTAATGCATGAAAAACATAATTACATGCTTCAAAATAATATCGTCCAAATACATGAAACAGAACTGTAACTTTTAAAATTTTTAGGAATATATAAAAAAAATGTCGGTATCATAAATGATTACATAAGCAAAAATGAATTTGAATGACTAAATTAAAACTAGTTCAAAAAAAAAAAAAAAAATAGTACCTAAAAATTTCTTTTCATTGACCCAACAGCCTCAAGATTGGCCAAGGTCGTCTGACTACTGGCAGATTTCGAGACAGCAGATGTTTTTCTTTTACGGGGTAAAGTTGTCAGCCCTACGCTCTTCAATCATATTAGACTTACGCGAAATATTTTTAAAGTGGATTTCGAATTAGTAACAAAATATCCATTTTTATAATACACAATTCGAACCTGAAGCCTATCGTACCAATGGCATCAGCAGAAATGAATTTAAAGGACTAAATTAAAACTAGTTCAGAAACAAATAGTACAAAAAAATTTCTTGTGCATTAGCAATATATTCATCTATATATAATCATCTTTATTCGGGGTATATTCATCTTCTTCATTAGCCTTTGGTATCCCAGGCTTCAGGTTCAAAATCCTGGCGGGGGCATGGATGTTTGTTGAAGGTAATTCGGAAAAACACGTTAAACTAATATCCCGGTCTGTTTAGCTTTTAAATTTTGCACAAGATGACCGTAGTAAATGACAAACCAAACCAAACCAATCTTCATTGGCTTTTAGGAAGACGAAAAAAAAATGGCCCACCATGGGGCTGTTGCACTCCATGGTGTGCTAAGGTCGTCTGCCTGCTGGAAAACTTCTAGACAGGAGACATTTTCTTTTTACAGGTTAAAGTTGTCAACCCTACGCTCTTCAATGTTATTAGACCTTGAGCTACAGTTTAAAGTGGATTCCGAACCACTACAAACATCCATGGCACCACCGGAACTCGAACCCAAAACCTGTGGCAACAAGCGTCCCAGAGCTAGTCACTCGGCCATCAGGCTCTAAAAATTTTTCAGTTTAATAATATTGGGCCTGTTGGCCGAGTGGTTAGCCTTCTGGTGCTCTTACTGCAGATTTCGGATTCGAGTCCCGCGGTGCCATGGATGTTTGAGTGGTTCGGCATCCCCTTTAAACTGCACGTCACAGTCTAATATGGTCATAGAGCGTTATGGGGGCAGTGTTACTCGCGTCTATAGCATATCTTCAAGCTACACTTGTCCCCTGGTAAGTGCTAAATGAGACTTGGTAGCCAGCAACATCCAGACCAAGTCCAAGAACCCGTGTGGTCTCATGGTGGAGGGAAAGGTGGGGCAACTTCTGTTGTATGGAGCATCAGTATTTAGAAGTATGACTTGGCTCCGTGTCGCTGAAGAAGGAAGGCAGTGCCTTCAGGAAGAACATTTTGGGGGCTACTTTGTGCCCATTTGCGTATCGTATGGAGGAAACTCGGAACCTTCCACCACGTAATCCGACTCACGGGGTAAGATGCTGAACATCAAAGCATCCTCGAGTCTCCTCCCTTTTTTGCAACAAATTATTGCAGAGAATTATTGCTGCTTATTTGGTCTTGGGAGCCAATTAAGATCCCACCTGATTAAAAGAACTAAAATTTTACTCAACAAAACTGTCGTAAGACGTGAGTAATAACATATTATGTAAGTATATTATGTAAATATTATGTAAGTATTAACATATGCGTATATTATGTAGTATTAACATACACTCAAGAGCCAAAACATTATGACTGTCACCTTTCACTTACTTCTGTGTGTGTTCCCATCACACACAGAAGTAAGTGAAAGAATGTTCTGACTCTCCAGCAGCAGTTAAATACCACTTCCACCTGATCACGTGCCTTCCACGTCATCCAGGCGAGTTCATTGCAAAATGTAGGGGTGGTCATAATGTTTTGGCTCTTGATGTATGCTTTGATGTAAGTATTAACATATGCGTCTGAAACAGGGTCACTAACAGCAAGAGAAAATATATCTTTGATGATGATGATATATTTAAATATTTTTTTTTTTTTTTCTTTTTATCATAAAACAAGTAATATTTAAAAAAAAAAAAATTTAAGTCAATTCCTTCTTTTTTTTTTTCACTCTATTGCAGAAAGAAAGTCCTTTATAGATAATTTTCATTCATTTTTTTGGCACCATCAAGTTTTTCAAGTTTATCTGGCACCATCTATTGGGTAAATATAGGCAACTTAAATCTAAAAAAACTAAAATTGAATTAATTAAATTTAATGAATGAATTAATATTTGAAAAAACTGCATTAACATCAAGTGTCACTTAATGATGACTTATTGAGGACACTTAACATCCTGTGTCATCCACTATAAGTTCAAAAAAAAAATGTATTTGAACTCGAGTGTATGAATAAAAAGTATTTTATGAACGACTGAATATTTGAACAAGATATATTTAGGGGAGAGTGTGAGGCTAATAGAAGGAATTGAAAAAAGAAATAAATAAATGACAAAACTCGATGAAACCTAAAATAAAATAAAAGCAAAAAAAATGAAATTTAAATCAAATATTTTTTTTTTTTTTCAAAAGAATAAAAACAGAAAACGTCTTGGATGCCTACAGGAGCTAAAACCCAGGGGCGCGTGAAAAGATAAGCCACGGACGCGGAGTAACAATTAAATTTTATGATTAACCGGGACCTAATTCAATTTAATTAAAGATAAAAAAATTTTATAAAAATGAAAAAGTAAAAATCAGAAAATCTACCCATGTCCCGATGCAGGTTACCTATAAAATCAAATATAATAAAAGTAAATACATATGCATACGATACTCTGTTTAAACAAAATCGCCAACTTAAAAAATAAAAATGGCCGAGTGAATTCTAATAAATCGGTCAAATTTTTATTTTCTCGGAAAATAATGTTTTCATTTCGAAATAAAAGTGGTCCCGGTTGCACTTTTTGCAAAGTGTCTTTGCAAAAGTGACATATTAAAAATAAAAGCAAAAATAATAAAATCAAATGATTACGATACTCCTTTGTTTACATCCCCGTAAAATCGCCAGTGGGGTCAACCTCGGCCCTCATGCTCACCAGCGGCCAGCATTACCGCTGAACCACAAGTCGGTTTCAGCGTACATGTTAAACTACAAAGTAAAAGTCACCTAAAGTATTTGTTCATGTTGGGATTATGTTTGCCCCAAACTGCCAACCCGATGTGTGATCTATGTTCGAAACCCAATAAAAAGCTTCCTTCTTATTGGGCATGTCAAGATATTTAGAAAGTCGTTTCTTTAGATTCGAAAAATGGGGAAGAAATTGCCAATCTCCCAGATGCTACTCTAAGGGGGTGTTCATCTGAAATTGCAAGTGAAGTGAAAAGGGCTCACTGGAATATCCTGAGAAATGCTGAATCTGCTATATATTTACGTTATCTTTATTCTTTTAATGACAAAAGCCCCAGCATTGGAAAACTACATACTCAACATACGGGGCCTGAATAGGCCGAGTTTCAAGCACTCTGGTGCTGTGTGCCACAGGTTTCAGGTCCGAATCCAGGCGGTCCATGAATGTTTATATTGGTTCGGAATGCACTTTAAATCGTAGGTCCCGGTCTCATAGGACCGTAGAGTGTCACAGAGCCTAAATCAGACTTTTCACCCAAATCATTCCCAAACTGTATAGGGGCAACTCAGCTCTAGGCACAGTGATGTGGTGTAGTAGTAGTAATACTTCACATAGTTGTGCGACATATGGTTTAAAATTTAATATCTTATTAAATACAAGTAATCAATTGTTTGCATTATGTTGGCTTAATGTTTATAATTAAAAGCAGTCGGTACAACGGGCAACGGGCGTACCGGTTACGGAGTTCCTTGGTGGTTTTAAGAACCACAATACCTCCACCCCTTAAATTTGTTAAAACATTAGCACAAAATGAAGTTGCTTAAATTAGAGTAAAAGCAGTCATGTTGAAAATATATTTAGAAAAAAAAAAACAGTGGAACGTTGGAAAAACAAAAGAAAATGTATTATTTCATTGTTTTTTATTATATCCATATGTTAACTGCTGTAATCAGTAATTAGTTAATTGCTGTAATCAATTCATAAATTGACCTTAATTAATTAATTGGTAAACTTAGCATTCAAGTTTTCGTGACAAAAGCTTTGCAGGTTAATTATCAATAAAAGGGCGAAACAATTTTTAACTTATTAAAAATTTTATTTTGTATAATTATTATTATTATTATTATTATTTTGTTAATTGTGAAATTGGATAATGAATCACTCAAAAGTTTACTGAAATAAAAAATTAAGACTGCATTTTAAATAAAGTTATGCAATTTTTATTTTTTTTAATATGTTTTTCGCTCAAGCTCAAATTTCTTAGAATGGGAAACATGAAACTCGTTTGCGAAATACCGTCCAAATTTGTCCAACAAAAAATTAACGATTCTATTGAAATAAATTACTTTCAAATTTTAAAATAGATCTATGTTATTATAGACTGAAAAAAATCTTTAAAAATATTAATTAATTTTTATAAAATTATTTTATTCATTTTTAAAATCAAATTCCAAAAACAGAAGTTTAGAAATAGAATTGTTGCTGCGGTATTCCTCGTAGAAGAAGGACAGCTTCTGTTTTTTGATGAATCACCCGCAGGTAGAAGTCTGACTTCTACTCCGTGTCGCTGAAGAAGGAGGGCAGTGCCTTCCGAGAGGACTTTTATGGGGAACTACTCCGCATTTACGTATAGTATGGGAGAAAACCCGGTAAACTCCCACCAGGTAGTCCGACTCATGACGCAAGAGGCTAAATATCACAAACGCCATCGAGGCTCCTCGTTTTTTGAAACGGTGTCTGCAACAAAGCCGCCAGCGGATTTGAACCTCCGCCCTCATGCTCATCACTTGCGCACATTGCCACTGATCCCCGAGTCGGGCAGTTGTGGAATTGAAATATTGAAATAATCCTTAAATTTAGGTTTCTTAAAAATGGACCTGAATTTTTTTTCTTCGAGTGGCTAGCGCTCTGGCGCTCGGTACCACAGGTATCGGGTTCGAATCCCGGCGTTTGTGAGGGGTTCGTTATCCACTTTAAACCTTGGGTCCCGGTCCTAATAGGATCGTAGAGCGTTGCGGGGACATTGCCCCGCGTCCGTGGCCTATCTTCAAGTTACACGCGCCCCCTGGGTAATGCAAAGTGAGTCACGTCTAAAAACAGCGCTTGCCTTAAGGCATCCAAGACCAAGCTGTCTAAGTGTTTGCCAGCTGCATTAGAAAGAAAAAAAGATTTCTTAAAATATTATTATTTTAAACTTTTTTTTTTTTTTTATATAATAATTTTATTTCAAAATACAAATGTTTATCTTTCATCATTTGGATTCAATCGGAAAAACATCTGCTTTTGTGACATTTAATGAAAAATGGAAAAAATGGAAAAATTTTTCAAATATTTTTTAAAAGAAAGTTGTCCAAAATGACTTATAAATAAAATTTCAGTTTAGATAAGAGATACATAAATCATTGACCACCACAATATATGTCCATTTTAGTTGAATATAAATGTCAAAAATTGTGGAAGAATTTCAGATTTTGAGACGTTTACAAATCAATGCTATCTCACATTCATTTTGATTACACAGTCACGAAAATATTCTTTTCGAAAATATTTTTATATATTATTTTTTTCTTTTCGAAAATTGTTTTGGAATATCATTTGTTGATTTTTATTTTATTTATTATTTTTTCTTTTTTCTTTTTATGAACTAATGCAAAGCTGTGAAAAATATGTATCATTTAAAGGAGATTCAGGTATTATATTCGGGATCTTCTGCCATAATCAAAACCTCCTGGGCTGCACCATGACGTTCTATGCATTTGAAATTATTTATATTAACTTATTACAAAATATTAAAATTTTCTTTTATTTGTTCTCTAGCTTTTTCTTCTAATGCTGCTGGCAAATAGACCGTGACCCAGGGGGTGCACCGATGTTACTCACTTTGCATTACCCAGGGGGCGTGTAACTTGAAGAAAAGCCACGGACGCGGAGTAACAATCCCCACGCAGAACTCTATGATCCTATTAGGACCGGGACCTATGGCTTAAAGTGGATTCCGAACCACTACAAACATCCATGGCACCGCCGGGACTCGAACCCGATACCTGTGGTACCGAACGCCAGAGCGCTAGCCACTCGACCATCAGGCCCCCTTTTTATATTATTTGAAGCTCTGATTCCAGAAATGAAATCCATTTATTTCTATCCTGTTAGGTTTTTCACAAAAGAAATTGCCCATTTTGCTATAGTTAATTGAAATCCATATTAATCCATATTGGGGCCTGATGGCCAAGTGACTAGAATTCGGTGCCACAGGTTTCGGGCGGTGCCATGGATATTTGTATTTTTCGGAATCCACTTTAAACCGTAGATCCCTTTCTACTATGACTGTTGGGCTTTGGGCGTAGGACTGACAATCCAACCTCGTAAGAAGCCAACGTCACGGAGCCAAGTCAGATTTCTACCTACGGGTGCTCCATCCCAACAAAAGCTGTCTTCTCCCCCTTTTCCCTACTTCCATAAGACCAGATGGGTTCTTGGACTTTTTCTAGATCTCTGTCTCTAGAAATCTGTATGTAGGCCGACGGCCATGGCCCACCATGGACTGTAGTACCAGAGAGTTAATTTATCATAATATGCTTGCTTTCGCTCGAAAGATCTTTGTCATCTTTTTCCTTGAAAGATGTTGCATCTTCCGAGTAAGTTTCGATTCACGTGGTTTTTTTTTTCAATCATGCATCAGAAATGTTGATGTAAAACTCACTAACCTAGACTTATCATTTTCCAATCGAGTTGACTATCATCGGAATCGAAATTTATGTTTTTTAATACGAAGGCCAGCATTCAGTACTATTGAAGTACTATTCAGTACTATTAGTTAATGAATCGAGCGTTTTACACTCAAGAGCCAAAACATTATGACCACCCCTACATTTTGCAATGAACTCGCCTGGATGACGTGGAAAGCACGTGATCAGGTGGAAGTGGTATTTAACTGGTATTAAGTGGCGGTATTAATCCATGCCAAGGCGGGTTGAAGCTGTGTTGCGCGCCAAAGGTGGGCCAACTCGTTATTGACAGGGGGTCATAATGTTTTGGCTCTTGAGTGGATGATAAGTCATATGTCATAAGTTATCATATGTGATATACCTATCATATGTCATAGGTCATAGTCTATTGTCATAACAGGCCATAAGCAATTGAAAATGAAATGAAATTTTTAATCGAGCGTTTTTTTATTAAAAACGTACTTAATAAAACTTAACTATGTAATAGTCGGTGGATTTCATGTCAGGTTTCCAAATTGAAAATTCCCATATTATATCCATATTCGTAAAAGAATAGCGTACAGATGATTCTTTTATGCCAATCCCCATTTATACTGGGGATTGGCATAACGAATCATTCATTTAACGAATATGAAAGGAAACCAATATTTATTTCTAACAAAAATAAAATAATAAATCGCCGAAAGATATCTCTTGCAATTTTTTTCTTTACAGCAAAAATTTGTTTGGTACAAACATGCGGAGGTTTTCTTACACTAATAACAATTACAGTGTATCTTTTTTTCTAGCTCCGATATGTTTTACAATGTATATTTACAGCTGCGAGTTGAAATTGTGTTCCCAATCGGGCCCAGTACGAAATAATAACACCTGTCAAACGAAAAACAAACACACGAGGGAGATAAAATAAAAGAACAAAAACAAATATTTGCACTGCTTTGAAAAAAAAACATCCGCAACTTATAAAAAACGAATAATCTACTACACGTATGAGATAAAAAAAAAAAAAATTTTTTTTTTCGTTGGGAATTTTCACGAACTAAATACTAACTTTCAAAAACCCTACCCACTTATAAATAGAGATTCTAACATGACCAGGGATAACAAAATTCTTTATATTGTTAAGCTTCGCCCAATTCTCACGTACTACACGTTGTCCTGTTTGGCCCTATGCAGCTAAATCTAATTTCAAATGGCTTGAAACTTTATAAAATATCACTATTAATCCGCCAAATGATCTCTGCTAAATGGTCCATGCTCAATACTGATATCTATAAAGTTATTCACATTCCTTCTTTAAAAGATTTTCTTAAACACATCTCTGTTAAATTTTTTTGACAAGCTTATTAATCGTGAAAATACTGCAATCCAGCTAGATTGACTCTTACGTTCCCAATTAGGATTTAAAACTTCCGCTTAAAAGTTTAATTTAATTTTTTAATATTTTTTCTTTTCTTTTATTTGTTTATGATTGTAAGTGTTGTTTTCTAATGCAGCTGAAAAATATTTAAAGTCATCTTTCATGCTATGCAAAGTCTGCATCGTTGTTACTCTTTCAAAGCTGAGATAGAGCACTACCCAGCGGACATGCGTAGCTTGAAGATAGGCTATGGACACGGAGTAACACTACGCTCTATGATCCTATTAGACACGGACCTACGGTTTAATGTGAATTCCGAACCACTAACAAACATCCACCGGACTCGAACCCGAAAACTGCGGTACCGAGAACCAGAACGTTGGCTACTCGGCCATCAGGCCCGTAATTGTAAGTTAATTTTATTATATTTTGTAAATATATTCTGGACAATTTTCATTGTTTCAACTGTATTTACCCTGCCATATTGGAAATGGAGCCCCCAGAGGCTAAAAAGCTCCAAAAGAATTCATCAGCCAACAACTAAATACTTCTCACCAAATTCAGATATGTGTACATCGTTCAATCGAATATTATAAATTTACATTCCAGAAAATAAATAAATAATCTGTATACAAATGTAGCATTCACATAATTTGCATTACATTATATACTAATAAGAAGGAATTGTGTACTATTAAGAGTATATTCAAGATATACAATATACTTAATTGATGTATCAAGGCAATTCGAAGACTCTGGAGGGTCGCAGAAGATAAAATGAGGACAGCAATACGTCTCCCTAGAGCATCCCAAAAGGCTCAAATGGAGAAACATCTCCTAGGTGTTGGTTCAAGTTCAGACAACGTGTTGGTCAAAGCATACTCACGATAGTTTCCTCACAAAAATAATACTCCCTCGAGATCTATAGGGTTACAATGGAGACAGGGCAAAAAAACTTACATGACTTCTATAGAGAACTAGAATTTGTAAGCCTATGTATCTTCCATAGAACGAGTTTAGAAACCTATATAGGTTCCATGGATAGAGTTTGGAGACTTATACTGCAAATATAGAGAGAGAGGTTATAAACTTGTATAACTACTACAAAAGTGTTTCGAACCTATAAAGCTATTATGGAGAGAATTTGGAAGCATATATAGCTTCTATGGAGATAGATTGAATACCTACATAATAGTTATTATGGAGAGAGTTTGGAAACCTATATAACATTTTCCATATCAAGGAAGGTCTGTATAATACCAGCTACATGCGGTCGTGTATTATCATGCTGAAACGTAGGGCTTCGCAGGGCTCGAATACAGGATAGAGACACGGGTCGTAACACACCAGAAATGTAACGTGCACTGTTCAAAGCGCCGTCAATGCGAAGAAGAGGTGACCGAGACGTGTATCCAATAGCATCCCCTACCATCACGCCAAGTGATGGGCCAGTATGACGATGACGAATGCACGCTGCCAATGTGCGTTCACCACGATGCCGCCAAACACGGATGTGACCCTCTTGATGCTGTAAACAGAACCTGGATTCATCTGAAAAAATGACGATTCACCATTCGTGCGCCCAGGTACGTCGTTGATCACAGGATTGAAGACTCTCCTGTCTGTGATGCAGCGTCAAGGGTAGCCGCAGCTGTGGTCTCGAACTGAGAGTCCTTGCTGCTGCAAACGTCGTCAGACTGTTCGTGCATACACTCGTTATCTTGCAAATAACCCCGATTCTTGACTCAGGACTCGTGACGTGACTGCACGATCCATTAAGGCCATGCGGTTAGCATGCCTATCTTCTCCGCTGTTAGTGATAGGGGGCCGTTGAGATCCAGCACGGCATTCCGTATTACCGTCCTGAACCCATCGATTCCATATTCTGTTAATAGTCATTGGATCTCGACCGACGCGAGCAGCAATACATCGCAACAACCTTTCACCAGGCAATAACATTCAAATGCAATTTAAGTATGAGAAACCGGCTGTACGATTTCCACATTTCAACACATTGTAGGTGTCGCTACCGGCGCCTGCTTTGTCTGAATGCGCTGAAAAGCCAATCATTTGCATATCACAGCACCTTCTTCCTGTCGTTTAAATTTCACATCTGTAGCATGTCGCCTCCTTAGTGTAGCTATTTTAATGGCCAGTTGTGTACAATTTGTTATAATTTTTGGTTTGTCGCTCTACGTTCATGTTGTGTACACTTTAGGCTAATTAGACCAGAACCTACAGTTTAATATGGATTGCGAACCAATTATAAACATCCATGTCACTGCCAGGATTTGGACCTGAAGCTTGTGGTACCAACAGCCAGAGCGCTAGCCAATTGGCCATCAGGCCGCATGATTTTGTTTGAGTTTACGAAAATCAAATGATTAATTAGTTTAGTCTAATTAATTTAGTTTTATTATTTAATATGATTAGTTTCATTTTTCGGAAATGTTTTATTTAACTTAATATATTTTTACTAAGTTATATTTCTTTACGTAAAGCAAGGACAAAATATCATGGCCGCATGATTTTGTTTGAGTTTACGAAAATCAAATGAATAATTAGTTTAGTCTAATTAATTTCGTTTAATTTATCGGAAACGTTTTATTTAACTTAGGAAAAATATATTAAGTTATATTTTTAATACGCTTTTATTAGTTTCACCTTTATGTTTGTTTGTTTGTATGTATGCTTGTATGTATGTAACTGATTCTTTGGGCTCGATTTTGCCCTACTTCAAGCGATCAGATTTAATTGAAACGTTGTAGACTTATCAAGGATCGACGACAATAAAACATTTTGATAAGTTTATTATCTCATCATGATTAGGATCGCCAGGATTGGTGATTTTATTTTAACCTATGAAGAGCAATTGAGCCCATGTAGAATGGAAGTATTCAGTAAAGATATTCAAACCTTCGTGGGACAACGGCACAACGGATAACGCGCCTGGCTACGGATCAGGAGAATACCTGTTCGAATCCTGACTGGCTCGACCTATTCGCATTTAGCCTTTGTTTTACTCACAATTAAATTATTGTAAGAACTATGGCTCCAGTTCTCCGTACCGGAACCTCATTTAAATATTATAGTTTAAAAAAAAATTAAAAACGCGCTTTTAGAGTGAATCAAACTAAAAAGTAAAAAATAATTGCTGACATAAGAATAAAATGACTGACGAGAAAATGAATGTCACTGTTCTAAAAGAGCGGGGTGCTTTGTATGACATTTTTTAAACTAAGTCTGAATTTCGAATGAAAATAGTGAAAATGATAACGATTGATATCGAGCACCCCACGCTTTTAGAACAGCGACATTCATTTTCTCGTCAGTCATTTTATTCTTATGTTAGCAATTATTTTTTACTTTTAGTTTGATTTACTCTGAAAGCGTGTTTTTTAGTGTTTTTAAACTATTAATTTATTTTACGTAAAGCAAGGACAAAATGGACAAATGATTTCAAGAATTTATCCACAGAATAAATTTCGGTGATAACATTGATGAAGAACAAAAGAGTAATAATTAAAGAAATCGTTCGCATGACGCCTTCTTGGTGTAGCAATTTTAATAGCGTGTACATCTGACGTAATGATATACAATAAATCTAATGTCATCCTATACAATATAGTATCTTAACTGTAAAATGAAATGCATCTGTCGGAAGGAACTGATACATTGTTTGAACATTTCATTTGCACAAGCGACATCTGAACATGACAATGAATCTTTCAGAAGAGTCAGACAAGTCTGGGAGAATTATGTTATGTGAAAACCAACAAACGAAGAGAGACACCTGTCAAATCTCATTAGCGATTCCGCCCGACGACAAGCGCAATTGAAAAGACCATTTTCACGGATGTCGGCTC
The DNA here is from genome assembly GCA_021605095.1 of Caerostris extrusa. Classification (NCBI taxonomy): domain Eukaryota; kingdom Metazoa; phylum Arthropoda; class Arachnida; order Araneae; family Araneidae; genus Caerostris; species Caerostris extrusa. Next base: position 14,733 of record BPLR01017767.1, on the reverse strand, counting down.
TTCAACAGTAACAGCGCACGTGTTGAGACGGTGACCCCCCCTCCCCGCCCCTCTCTGTTCTTTTCCTTCCTCAAAAGGAACAGAACAATGAGAAACGGAGGGAGGGGGCTCTGCCCATTACCTGAATCGCCATGGAGACCATGGGGTTGTGGGTTAATGGAGTTGTTTATGCAATTCCCCGCACCCCGGGAAAATGGGCCCATAAAGTGATAGAAGGTGGACTTATTGCCCCTTTCATTGAGCGTATATGCAAATAATGAATTTTTTTCTGATGATAAAAGAGAAGAAATTTCAATGTAGGCCTCGTCTGCATGAGTTGATGGTTAGGCTTCCTTGATAAAAAAAAAATGGGATGGAAAAATGGTGTTTGATTGTAAAATAGGATGACTCCAAAATGTAGTGTCCATAAATGGTTTGAACAAGTGATGCATCACTTTATAATTCAATTTAAAAATGCATTTATACATCCATTTAAAAAACCTCTTGTTGAAATATATCCATTTAAAAGTAGAAAATACAATATTATGCTGTATTATAAATGTATAATGAAATACATCATTGATGCAATGACATACTATAAATCTGATGTAATAATATATACGCTATTCTAAATGTACAATGAAAAATACGTCTGATGCAAATGAAATGCAATAAATGGGAAGTAACATATACAATATATCTGATGTAATGATATACAATGATATGCAATAAATCTGATGTACATATACAATGATATGCAAATAATCTGATGTACTGATATACAATGAATCTGATTAATAATATGCAATGAATCTGATGTAATGATATGCAATACATCTGACATAATAATATGCAATGAATTTGATGTAATGATATATACATCTGACATAATGATATGCAATGAATCTGATTTAATAATATATTCTAAATATCTAATGAAATGCATCTGACGTAATGATATACAATAAATCTGATATCACCCTATACAATATCCTAACTGTAAAATGAAATGCATCTGACGAAAGGAACTGATACATTGTTTGAACATTTCATTTCACAAGCGTCACCTGAATAGGACAATGAATCTTTCAGAAGTGTCAGACGAGGCTAGAGAATTATGTGGAAACCAACAACGAAGAGAGACACCTGTCGAATCTCATTAGCAATTCCGCCCGACGACATGCGCAATTGAAAAGACCATTTTCACGGATGCTGGTTCTTCAACAGCAGCAGCGCAGCGTGAGACCAGTGGCGAACTCTTTTCGAGTCGTGCAGGTGGGAGGGGGTTATTCCAATGGAGCTTGTTTAGCAATTCCTTGGCACCCAGGAAAATGGGCCCATAGAGCGATAGAAAGTGGACGCAATGCCTTTTTTGAGCGTCTATGCAACAATGAACGGTGAATTTTTTTTTTCCTGGTGATAAAAGAAAAGTAATTTTAATGTAGGCCTCGTCTGCTTGATTTGAGGTTAGGCTCAATAAAAAAAATGTGACAGGAGAATTCTATATTTCGTTAAGAAGTCAACATGACTCCAAAATAAAGGAAAACAAATAATAATAATTAAATAAATAAATCGCATTGACGGCACATTGAACAGGGCACGTTACATTTCTGGTGTGATACGACCCGTGGCTCAATCCATTTATTCGAGCCCGGCGAAACCCTACGTTTCAACAGGATAATGCACGACCACATGTTGGCTGTATTGTATGGACCTTCTTTGATACGGAAAATGTTCGGCTGTTGCCCTGTCCTGCACGATTCACCAGATCTCGCCAGTAGAAAACGTCTGGTCCATGGTTGCCGAGCGACTGGCTCGTCACCATACGCCAGTCACAATGGTTGAGGAGCTGTGGCATCGTGTTGAAGCTACATGGGCATCTATACCTGTACAAGGACATCCAATCTCTGTTTGACTCAATGTCCAGGCATATAAGTGCTGCTATTACTGTCAGAGGTGGTTGATCTGGGTACTGATTTCTCCAGGATCTATGCACCCAAATTTCTTGAAAACTTAATCACTTGTTATTTCCAGTATAATATATTTGTCCAAAATATATCATTTTGTTATCTGCATTTCTTCCTGGTGTAGCAATTTTCATGGCCAGTAGTGTATAATGAAATAGATATGTCGCAATGAATCTGAAGTAATGATATACAATATATCTGATGTAATAATATATTCTAAATATATAATGCAAATACATCTGATGTAAAGATACGCAATACATCTGATGTAAATATAGACAATGCATTTGATGTAATGATATGCAATGAATCTGATTTTGTAATATATTCTAAATGTGTAATGAAATGCATCTGATGTAATGATATACAATGAATCTGATGTAATGATATGCAATGAATCTGATGTAATGATATACAATGAATCTGATGTCACCATCTACAGTATCCTAACTGTAAAATGAAATGCATCTGACGGAAGGATCTGTCACAATAGAGAGTTTTTGCATACCGTATTTTGACGTCCGTTAGCTTTTTCTCCCTAGCGCATGCTCATAGGGAAATTAAAAACTCTCTATTGTTTGAGCGTTTCATTCGCACAAGCGACATCTGAACAGGACAATGAATGCTTAAAAACGTCAGACGAGACTGGGAGCATTATGTGGAAAGCAACAAGCGGAGAAACACCTGTCGAATCTAATTAGCGATTTCCGCCCGACGACAAGCGCAATTGAAAAGACCATTTTCACGGATGCTGGCTCTTCAAACGACAGTAGCGCACGTGAGACCCCCCCCGCCCCCCTGTTCTTTTCCTTCCTTCAAAGGTAGCAGGAGGGAGGGGGGAGTGCTGTTGTTTATTACCTGGAATCGCCATGGAGACCAGTTGCGCTCTTGTTCGGGATGGGGGGTTTTTAATGGAGTTGTTGTGCAATTCCTGCACCCTGGGAAATGGGCCCATAGGGATGAAAGTGGACGTAATGCCCCTTATTGAGCGTCTATGCAAATAAGGAACAGTGAATTTTTTTCTGATGAAAAAAAAGATGAGAAATTTTAATGTACTAGGCCTCGCCTACTTGATTGAATGGTTAGGCATCATTGATAAAAAATGGGATATGAAAATGGTAAGGAATCTAAAATAGAGTCAAAATACTTAGTCCATAAGCGGTTTTAACAAGTGATGCACCCTTTATAATTCCATTTAAAATACATTTATGAAAATACGATCCTAAGTGTTTTTTTTTTTTTTTTTTTAATGTGTTCTCCATTGATGGGTGATCGTTCAACTCTATTCAAAGCAATATAGAGTATCCAAAGCACTGAACAGTCTAAAATTATTTGCATTATCAGAAATAAGAAGACTCGATGACGACTATTTGATAAACGTCACGGATTTACAGTGATTCTGCTGTAATGTAATACAAAGCTTAAGCGTAAAATGAAATACATCTGGTTTAATGATATACAATAAAGATATTTAAAGATAAACAATATCTTAAAGGTAAAAAATACATTTTTACTTAATGATTTACATCATCATCATCTTTTACAACAGCCCAGTGTGGGTAGCCTACTGGTAGATTTCTAGACGAGAGATGTTTTTTTCTTTTTACGGGGTAGATTTGGCAGCTCAGCCCAACGTTCAACAGTCATATGAGACCGGAACCTACGGTTTAAAGTGGATTCCAAACCACTACAGACATCCATGGCACCGCCGAGACTCGAACCCGAAACCTGTGGTACCGAGCCTCAGAACCTCGTTGGTCGTGATAAAAAAATCATGTAGAAAAGTTTTCTGCCGAAACACCTGAGAGGTACTAGAAGGAAGTAATTTTCTAATTCCCTAAAAGACGGAAAGGTTGTGGAACGGAACTCCACCTATATATTAAATAAATTTACATCCAAAATTAAATGTACTGTATTTTAATATTCTTTTAAAATCTGTACGAACTTTCCGGATAAAACCAATACAATAAAACTGATGCAATAATATACCCTATTCTAAATCTATATTGAAATACACCTGATGTAAAGATATAAAATACATCTGTCGTAATGATATGCAATGAATCTGAAGTAATGATATACACTATATCTTACTTTGACGTATTGATATGCAATGAATCTGATGTAATAATATTTTCTAAATGTGTAATGAAATACATCTATGTAATTACATACAATGAATCGGATTACCCCTATACAATATCCTAACTGTAAATGAAATGCATCTGACGGAAGGAACGGATACATTGTTTGAGCGTTTCATTCGCAAAAGCGACATCTGAACAGGACAATGAATCTTTCAAAAACGTCAGACGAGACTGGGAGAATTATAGGAAGACCGACAAACGGAGAGAACACCTGTCGAATCTCATTAGCGATTCTGCCCTACGCCCGACGGCAATTGAAAAGACCATTTTCACGGATGCTGGCTCTTCAACAACAGCATATGTTGAGGACAGGGACCACACCGCCGCCACCCCCTCTCTCTCTGTTCTTTTCCCTTCCTCAAAAGGGTACAGAACAATGCGGAACAAAGGGGGTGTCTTCCGTTACCTGAATCGCCATGGAGACCAGTCGCGAATCCCCCTTTTCGAGTGTGCAGGCGGGGAGGGGGAGGGTTTTAATGGAGTTTGTTTATGCAATTCCTTTGCACCCCGGGAAAATGGGCCCATAAAGCGATAGAAAGTGGACTTAATGCCTCTTTTATTGAGCGAGTATGCAAATAACGAACGGTGAATTTTTTTTCTGATGATAAAAGAGAAGAAATTTTTAATGTGGGCCTCGTCTGCTTGATTTGATGGTTAGGCTTCATTGATAAAAAAAATTGGATGGTGTCTGATTCTAAAATAGGATGACTCCAAAATATAGTGTCCATAAATGGTTTTAACAAGTGATGCACCCCTTTATAATGGTATGCAAAGAATCTGATGTACTGATATACAATGATATGCAATGAATCTGATGTAATCATATGCAATGAATCTAATGTAATCATATGCAAAAATCTGACGTACTGATATACAATGATATGCAATGAGTCTGCTGTTTTTTTTATTTCCAATGGCAAGGCAAGTACAAGAAGAATAAAAATAGTAATAATAACAAGGGAAAAAATACAAAAGAATAAACGTCCAAAAACCACAAAGATGAGCGAAGTCATTGCCTGAAGAGTTCTCTCGCACGCCAACAAAGCGCTGTTCCGAGTCGCCGTCAAGTACCACACATCTTGGAGGTGGTCTCTGTTCATTGGGTCTGTTGAACCACATAGGGGCAGGTTTAGAAAAGATTTTTAATGCGATGGAGATGGTCTGCTAGACAGTCATGGCCAGTCAGAAGTCGGAACTGGGCGACAGCATGCCGTCGCGGATTGCTGGGTATTGCTAAAAGATCTTCAGCTCTCCAACGCTTTGACTTAATCCCATCTTGAATTTGTAACTTGTGGTTTTTAGTCATTATTTATTTGATATAGTTTTATAGAATGGAAGTGACAGTGACGAAGATCTCATTTGAAGTAGTTTTGAGCCTCTTTTGCTAGACAATCGGCCTGCTCGTTCCCCAAAAATGCCACAGTGACCAGGTATCCACTGAAGTACCACCCATTTCATTTTTAAAGTCAGTTCCCACAAAAGATTTTGACACTGGGATATTTCCTCTGGTGAAGGTCGCTTGGGGGGAACTAATAGCCTGAATTTCGGCTTGTGAATCAGACAAAATAGTCACTCTATTGAATCTATCCTCAAAAATCAGTAAATACTTCAAAGCAATTCGGATAGCCTCCACTTCTCCACCAAAGGATATTCGATATTTCCTTGCTGAAGCGTAGAAGGAGAACAAGTTCGAAAAAAACCTGCAGTGTATATATGTGTATACGTGCGACCTGGCAGATTCTGGATATCTTGTATTAATATTCTCAAGTGTATAAACCCACAAAACATCTATAGAGTTTAGTCTTTTATAAAATTAATTTGAAAGACTTAAATTCGCTTCAATCTGCATGTAATCAAATGGATTATAGGCTTTTTCCAACTCCTGAAAATTAACTGTCAATTTAAGATTCTGTCTGATATCCAGAACAAACTGAACAAAACCTTTTGAGTTTTTAAATTTTAGTGGTTGTTGGATAATAATATATAATCCAGTAGAGATTTCTATTTCTAATTAATTTCTCATATAGAATCAGAGATTTTTCTTTAATGATGGTTTTAATAGGTTTATTATTTGTCAATAACAGCATAACATTAATTGGAATCTGAATTGAATTGAATTGAATTAAATCTGATGTAATGATTTGCAATAAATCTGATGTAGTAATATAACTAGTCTAAATGGATAATGACATACTTCTGATGTAAGGATATACAATAAATCTGATATCACTCTATACAATATCCTAACTGTAAAACGAAATGCATCTGTCGGAAGGAACTGATACATTGTTTGAACATTTCATTTCAAACAAGCCACGTCTGAACAGGACAATGAATCTTTCAAAACGTCAGACAAGTCTGGGAGAATTATGTGGAAAGCAACAAACGGGAGAAACACCTGTCAGATCTCATTAGCAATTCCGCTCGACGACAAGCGCAATTGAAAAAAAAAAAGACCATTTTCACGGATGTCAGCTCTTCAACAACAGCGCACGTGTTGAGGACGGGGACCACCCTTTTCCCCCATCTGTTCTTTTCCTTCCTCAAAAGGAACAGAACAATGCGGAACGGAGGTAGGGGGATGTGTCTGCCCGTTACCTGTAATCGCCAAGGAGACCAGTGGCGAATCCCTTTTTCGAATCAGCAGGCGGGGTGGGGTGGGGTGGGGGGGGTTAATGGAGTTGTTTATGCAATTCATTTGCACCCCGGGAAAATGGGCCCATAAAGCGATAGAAGTGGAGTTAATACCTCGTTTTATTGAGCGGGTATGCAAATAATGAACGGTGAATTTTTTTTTCTGATGATAAAAGAGAAGAAATTTTAATGTAGGCCTCGTCTACTTGATTGATGGTTAGGCTTCATTGATAAAAAAATTGGATGGGAAAATGGTGTTTGATTCTAAAATAGGATGGCTTCAAAATATACTACTACTATTACTACTACTATTACACCACGCCGCATCACTGTGCCTAGAGCAGACTTGCCCCTATACAGTTTGATGTGCGTGAGAAGAAGTCTGATTGCACTCTGTGACGCTTTTACAGTCATATGAGACCGGGACCTGCAGCTTAAAGTGGATTTGGAACCACTACAAACATCCGTGGCACCGTAGGGATTTGAACCCGAAACCTTTTGGTGTCGAGAGCCAGAGCTCTAGCCAATCGGCCATCATATATAGTGTCCATAAATAGTTCGAACAAGTGATGCACCCCTTTATAATTCCATTTAAAAATACATTTATTAAAATACGATCTAAGTCATGGGGGCCAACCCGCGGCCCGCCTTGAATATTTTTCCGGCCCGTCAGATGTATCTCACTTTTTACGAAATATACTTATTTTATAATGCCCAAAGTAGTCAAAACCAATGTATTAAAAAAATACATTATGCATGAATCCATAGATTCAAAAATGAACTGTCGAAATGATGAGAAAAATTAACTTTGATTTTAAAATAATAGTCTTGCGAATATAGGACGGATATTGCCTTTATGAGCTTTACAGTCATGAGTTCACAAAATAATTAAATTATAAGATGCGCGCGCATCTTGGAACATCTAATATAACAGGTTCATGTTTTACACATTAAGTGACCTCAGTGACCATCCCTAGATTTCATTTTGATTCCCTTCCTTTTTTTTTTTTTTTTTTTTTTTTTTTGTTTGTTTATGTTTATATATTTTTATATTTTACTTTTGGTGTTAAATATTTCTTTTTACAATGTGCGTTTAGCATCATTATTATTTCATTATCAATGTTTACATGTAAGAATAATAGTAACAAAAAGTTATAATTCATTGTGTTTCACTTTTCACTCCAAAAAATGTGTATAAGGGGTCTAAATCTGATAGGGGATATATAATTTAGATGCGGCCCGTGGAGTTAGAATACACTTCCAAAGTGGCCCGCAAGATCATTTGATTTGAACAGTCTAAAATTATCTACAATATCAGAGATAAGGAGAATCGATAGCGACTACTTGATAAACGTCTCGCATCGATATTAGGCTGTCTCATGGATATGTGTAAAAATCTATAACAGGAAAAAGAACAATTGTAAACTAAAGAATATAATATTGTCAAAAATTGCAGCTATCCTGATATCCAGAAGAGAAATAGAAATCAAAGAAAAGCAGAAACAAACTTTGAAGGTGACGGTTGTTTTCTCTGCTGACCACCTACATCTGGCTACAATGGCAATTAATAGCTTGGTTGGTTTCGAAAGGAGTGTGTGGGATCATTATCAAAATGTAATGGAATTTTCCAAGTTTTTTAAAATACGATATGTAAATAGCTGAGTTAACCCTAAAAGTCCTCACAAAGTGAATGCCTTCCACTCATAACCTATCGCTGTTTGAGGTCATAAGTGGAACATGAGACCTACGGATTGTACCAAAAAAGGAAAAAATATCCAAAGATATTTATATTAATTGTCGTAATGTAAAATCTTATTACCATATAAAAATAACAAGAAATATTATTGCAATGAGCTTTTAAATGATGCTTTGAAATGATAAACAATAAAATATTGCGTTTGATTAAAAAAATTGCAAAAAAAAAAATAAAAATAAATAAAAAAATATTTAAAAAAAAAAATACAAAAAGTTTACAAAAAAAAAAAAAAATCAAAAAAATTACGAAAAAGGATTACACAAAAATAATAATAATAAAAATAATAATAGTAAAATAAAAAAAATAAAAAAAAAAAAAAAAATGTAAAAAAAAACAAACACCAAATAAATAAAAAATAAGAATAAAAAATTTAAATTTACTGTAAAAATACAAAAAGTTTACAAAAACAAAAAAAAATTTTTTTTTTTTTTTTAAATTCCAAAAAAACCCAAATAAATAAAAAGGAATAATAATAAATAAGTGTAAAAAATACAAAAAAAAATTAAAAAAATACCAAAAAATATTGAAAAAAAAAAATACCAAAAAATAAATAAATCCAAAATAAGCACACACATGTTTGAGTGCATAACACATATCTATTTCGTGCTAAAATATTAAATAAATAATCTTTTTAAATGAATCGTTCACGACCTTTTATAAAGTATCACCGGTTTTCACGCGATTCTGTCTCCACAGGCAAAGGAACGAATCACTTAACGCAATCTAAAAAAGAAAAGAACGAATGAGCGATGGGACTCGTTCTAGATAAGTGCAGCATAAAACACAAGACGAGTAAGATAACCCATCTTCGTTTCGAGTGGACACTGCAATAAAAGGGACAGTGAGGAGGACAGTGTCCTTCAGTCCCCCACTCTAGAAGAAGCTGACTTCTATCCTTCGGATCGATGGATTGTTTATAGCGCCATTCAAGTGGGGAGATATCACGTGACATGGAGATCGCCCTCCTCTTTCTCACCAAGGGTTTAAAAGCATCCCACCCTCAAGATTTCCATCCATCCACCCCCGAAGCATTCCATTTTATTTATTTTTCTTTTCTGGAAAAAATTGAGTGTCTACTCAAGAGTGGCCAACCAGCGGCCCGCCTTGAATCTTTTTCCCGCCCGTGAGATTTATCACACTTTTACAAAATATATTTATTTTAGAATGGCCAAAGGAGTGAAAACCAATGTATTGCAAAAAATACGTTATGTGTGCATCCCTATATTCAAAAATGTTTTGATTTTAAAATAATATTCTTGAGAATATAGGACAGACAGTGCCTATTTTATGAACGAGTTAACAGTTATGAATTCGTAGAATAATTCAATTATATTCTTCGAACTCATGAGGCGCACACATCTTGGAACATCTAATAGAACAAGTTCTATGTTTCGCTTTAAGTGGCCTCAGTGACCACCCTAGATACGCACAGTGGATTGTTGACAGCAAAGCAAACCAGACACTTGGTTGAAGTTGTTAGCGGTTTAGGTTCAACTTACACCTGCAAATCGAGTTTTTTTTTTCCCTTCCGAAAATGAAATTGAACCAACACAAAACAAGCTCAAGCATAACGGACGCTCAGCTGCAACACACATTACGATGTGCAAATACTGAAACTGAGATCGATTTGTAAAAGCTAAGTGAAAGAGTGGGGAAACACATATCGCAAGAATTTACATGTAAGAATAATAGTAAACACAATAATAAAACTCATTATGTTTCAGCTTTTACACTCCAAAAAATTTCTATAGTGGATCTGAATTTAATATGGGGATATATAATTTTATATGCGACCAGCGGATTTAAGATGCATTTCCAAAGTGGCTCAACAGGATCATTGGGTTGGCCATCCCGATCGAACTTTTAGTAAGGATTTGGATCAAATGATTTTATTTACAGAGGAAGAAGGTTGATGGACAAGACAACTGCTGACATGTACTTGAATATGACGGCTGAAAAGGCAACTAAAGACCGTAAACAACGCCTACCAGTTAAGGATGGGTTTGTCTAACCAACTTAAAAGTTATTTTCTATTATATTTCTTCTGAAATCCATATTTCTCAGGCTTATGTTACCAATTGACATATCAAACATATTCATTGAGGTTTTCCCTGTATGACCCTAAGGATCCACAGTAATACTACTGTGCCCAAAAAGGAAGACTAATTATTTTTTTTCAAAAACTCTTTATTTATTCTTTCAAATTTATTTCATCGCCTTCAAAGTAACCTTCTTTCGTATATAATGCACTTAGGCCAACTTTTTTTCCCAATCCTCAATGAATGCTAAAAAGTCATCGGCAGGGATGGCCTTAACAGCGTGCGCCGATACACGTTGAAACTCTACAGTCGACTCAAAATGGTGTTCTCAGAGGTGGTCTTTTGAGTTTAGGGAATAGCCAGAAGTCGCACGGTGTGAATAGGGGTTTCATTTTTTGAAAAAGTCACGAAGAATCAGTGCAGTGAGCTGGCGCATTCAGTGTTTTCGGTACCCATCTAGATTTGACAACATTTGAGGCCCAAAATGGAATTAACCGATCCTTTTGAAATTCCAACCTCATCAGCAAGGTCTCTAATTGTAAATCGACAGTTTGCAAGCACCCAATCTTTAATTTTTGGACGTGATCTTCGTCGGTTGAGGTGGGAGGGACGACCCGAGGACTCTTCGCCTTCAACGCGTTCTATGCCCTCTTGAACTGTTTTTACCACTTCTAGCGGCATTTCTTTCCGATATAGGAATGCTCACCGAATGCCTTCTGCAACATTCTATGCGTTTCTGCAAACAAAATTGAATGCAAGTTCTTTACTCAATTCATTCAGTAATTTCAAAATCGCCGGAATCAGTTTCAGTGTCTCACAAAGCCAAACGTAACTCAAGCATTAATGAATATTTTGACGTCAGATTTCACAAAGATGTCGAGGACAGTGCCAGCAACCTGAAAAAGAGAAAAAAAAAATTAAAATTCCATAAGCCCCGGGAATTTTAAATTGAAAATGGGTCTTACTTTTGGACACAATAATATACAAAAAATGGGCGTGATAAATGTATGGGGTATTCGTGTCAAATGGCGGTATAGCAGATATATTCCTTAGTACACATCCGCTTATTGCTAAGTCTACTACAGATCTCTCGTCCAAATGGTGGATGGCCCCAAGTTAATTGTAATAACCATCGAGTAGTATTACAATACAGCGTGACTTGGTTGCAAACATAATCCTCACGTAATCATACTCCCCTCACTTTAACTTTGTAGTTCAACATATACGATGAGAGCTTGGCGATTTTTAGCTACTACTACACTATGCTGTTGGCGCTAGAGAGAAAAGGTCAACTATCATAAAGCGATTTTCAAAGAAAGGGTTAATTTTTTTAGCTGCCAATAAATGTAAATTTAATTTTTTTCTAAATGTTTGGCATATATAGATTTTATTAATATACTTTTTTCTTCAATATTTCCCTCCAAAATGATTCGAAACTAAAATATTTATTTTTAAGAACTTTTTTTTTTTATCGTATTTCATACAAAAATATCAGACTTATAAGAAAATTACATTTCTTGTATCTATTTATCTTAGAACTTGAGAAGAAGAATTTTTAGAGTCGCTTCGTAAGATGTTTACGTTTTCTCAATACACGCGTGCAGAAAGTAGAAAATGGCGATACACCGCCAAATCTAATACGAAAAGGACAAGAGATATTTCTTCTAACTTTCTGTACTTTTAGAATAGCGGGACGCGCTCATTTCATTATTATTTTATGGTAATACTAAGAAGGTTTAACAACAGCTTCAGAATTTTTAAAATTATATAATAAAACTAATTCGATTTTTTTACGAAAATCATGATTTGAACAATACTTTTTAATATTGTATTAATTGTATTTGCTGGGCATTTTCTATTACTACGACGATTTGCCAGATTGACGGAGAACCTCGGTTGCCTCCAGCAACCTCTATCTCCTGCTTTGTGAACGAGAGAAGTTTCTTAAGCTTTAAGCCCATTGATTAGATAGAAAGGAGAAAGATATATATATATATTTATATTTATATATTTAATTTATATTTTTATATTTATTATTTATTTATATTTATATAATTAATTTATATTTATATATTAATATATATATTTATAAAATTATGCATGTATAATTTTTTAATTAATAAAAAAATTATGCATGTATATTAAAAAATTTTTAAGAAGGGAATAAAAAAAATAAACAATAGCAACAAAAAAACGATTGAGGGGAAATTGTGACTGCATGGTGATTTGGAAAGGAGGATATCGAAATGTTAATCATCACTTTTCAGAACAGCACGAGGTCTTCCACTTTTCGAAATCAGAAATATCGTCATCATAGGCTTTTGATCATTCAAAACAGAAATAGAGGAATGTAGTTTATGCAATTTTGTAAACAAATTTCTTAAACTTGAGAGGGAAAAAGAACATGTGTAATATCCGCATTTCGGAAAACCAGGGCGAATTTGTAATCGCACGTAGGGATTTTTTTTTTTTTTTTCAATTACTTGACGCATCTTTTAAAACATGTCATCTTTAAAGGACACTGAGCGAAATTCTTTGTTTTAGATTTCGGAAAACATAACACTCTTGTTTTTGAGTGATTATCTAATTGTTCTAAGCCACATAAATCATCGTAATGTAATAAAAATCTAATTGAAGCTATTCAATCAGACTGTCTGTAAAAGTTGCAAACGCAAACCTATAACTTGATCGCCTTTCAAAATTATTTATGAAATGTCTGATTGTTTCGTCCGTATTGGAACCAACAGACAAATGATTTCATAGCAGAAATTTTTTAGTGATTTCGAAACATCCATCTGCTTATTTATCTGCTTATTGTTATCACATTTATATTTGTAGTACCTTTTTATCCTTTTATAAACAAGTAATATAAAAAAAAAAATTTTTTAAGTCAATTCCTATTTTTTTTTTCAGTCTATTTACAAAAAGGCTCTTTTATAAATAATTTTCATTCATTTTTTAGGTTTATCTGGCGCCATCTATGGGTAGATACATGAAACTTAAATCTAAAAACCAAACTAAAATTAATTAATTACATTTAATTACTGAATTAATATTTGAAAACTGTATCAACATCCAGTAAAGTCATCCACTACAAGTTAAAAAAAAAAAATGTATTTTAACTTGAGTGGAGGAATAAAAAGTATTCTATGAACGATTGAAAATTTGAACAAGATATATATAGGGGGGGAGTGTGAGCTAATAGAAGGAATTGAATAAAATAACAAATACTGAATTTTTAAAAATTAGATTTTTGTATTTTAGAAATCGGCCTGAATGGCCGAGTGGCTAGCGCTCTGGAGCTCGGTGCCCCAGGTTTCGTCTTTGAGTCCCGGCGAAACCATTGATGTTTGTAGTAGTTCGGAATCCACTTTAAACTGTAGGTCTCGGTCTAATATGACCGTTGCGGGGTATTGTTACCCGTGGCTTATCTTCAAGCTACATGCACCTCCTGGAGAGTGCTAAGTGAGTAACGTCGGTGCAGCGCTTACTTTAAGGCGCCAAAGATAACTGTCTAAGTGTTTGCCAGCTGTATTAGAACAAAAAAATATTTTAGAAGTGTATGTATTCGGATAGAAATTTTTTTAAATAAATTAAAAATTTCCGCAATTCTTGTCATTTTTTACCATGTTAGTTGATAAACATCGCAGTTACAGTTACAGCAACGCGAGGTTGTATTTAATAGTAAACAATACCTAAAAGATATGCATGAAGGGAAACTCACATCAAATATCTGGCTGCTTATAAGATTATTAGTTTTGCCTCCTCAATAAAATTTCAATTTTTTTTCATATCAAATCATCAATACCTCAATTTATTTCATCGTAAATCAATTTAGATGCCTGGGTATCGAATTTAATGAAAGCATTCTCTTTTGTTGATAGAAAGTAGAATATTATTAGAAACAGCTATATGCACCCAATGTTTATTTTGTATATGTATAGTCATATATACATTTTTAATCCATAATAAAACCTAGGTTTTAATATATATCATTACTACATTAAATTAAGAAAAGTAATGATACTAAACTATAAATTAATTAGTAAAGCATTAACCATTAATACAGTAAGCATAGGTTGTTATTACAAAGTTGCTGTGTTAGTAGTAGATAATACACTTAAGAAAGAAAACAACTCATCTAAGAGAGTAAACAAAGAGATCTTTGAAATACTGAACTTTTATAGGAAAATATCGTTTCCGCCAGTTGC
>BPLR01017766.1:0-35057 GCA_021605095.1 Caerostris extrusa | reverse complement strand
ATGGATTATGGATCAAATATATATGGCTTATGGATAGATTACACTAGGACATATAAAGATGAGACACGAGGGGACATATAAAAAGCACAGGCATATTATAAAAAACAAATCCTAACATTTTAAGTGGAATTAGTAATAAAAAAGGGACTAAACCCACATATAAATTAACTTTATTTTTTTCAATGCGTGAGTGGGCCACCTGTTCACCAACATAAGCTTTTGAATCGTTCTTTTAATGCTCAGAAAAATGGATCGAATAAAAAAATTATTTTTTTTCTAATATTTCAAACAACAAAACAAAAAACAAATCAGAAAAATTAAATATCACATTACGATTATATTTTTTTTAAAAAATAATAAATATTTCAAGTAATTAAAAAGGTCTATAACATCGACTCGTACATTTTCCTTAATATATATATACATAGGTACATTATGTATATTTATATTTTTGTATATATAAATGTGTGTGTATTTTTTAATTTAAATTACTTTTTAAATTTTCAGTCGATTATATATTTATTGCGAAAACTATATAACACTAATGCTTAAAATAAATACGCTCTGAAATCCTGAAGTTATGCATATTTCCTAATAAAGCTAGATTAAGAGTATGTTAAGTATTTTGTTGATTTTTTTTTTTTTTTTTTTTTTTTTGCTGATTTCCTGATTGTCGGAGTATTTTTCTTGTTTTCGAATTTTTTTTTATTTACTACAGTAGTTTTTATATTTTTTTTATGAATGCATGTTTTACGAAAACCAGTTTCTTTAAGGCAGCTCTTGCCCTAATGCACACTTAAAATCTCAAATTAATGAACATGAACAAGATGATTTGACATATAATCAAATTAAAAGTACCAAATTTAAATACATGTATATATATATATATATATATATATAGAAATCCTGTAAAATATTAAAAAATTAATGAATAAATAAAATATAATTAAATTTTCCAAAAAAAATTAATTAAATAAAAGTTTTTCCATTTAGTTTTTGTAATAACATCTTTCCAATTATAAAAAATTCACTTTTCATTTGTATTAATTGCTGATTTCCTTGTTGTTGTTGTTTTTTTGTATTATTATTAGCTGCTGCAGTGTATTTTTTTTATTGATGCATGTAGATCAGTTGCATTTCGTCAACTACTGCTCTAATGCACACTTAGAAACTGAAATCAATGAACATGGTCAAAAAACTTAAAATATACGCAAGTTAAAAGTACCATGTCTACATATATATATATATACAAATCGTATAAAATATGAAAAAAGTTAATACATTAAAAATTTTGTTAATTCCCCCAAAAATTAATTAAATAAAATTCTCCACCATTTTTTAATTACTCTTTTCATTTATAAATAATAATCGTACTTACATAATCATAAATCAAATAAAGATATAAAATCCTATGTTAAAAACTCGAAGTCTTAAATTCACGATTTCTAGCATTTCTCAGGAAAATGAATGGCTCGATTAAAATAAACATTTATCTATTCCTATTAATCGCTGGGCCGTGCCTCTTAGGCCCCTTCTGATTCTCTTTCCCAGAAGACATTATTCTTTTCTGGAACGAAAACAAAAAAAGGAAGAAAAGGAAGAAAATGGCAAAAATGGCGGAAATGAAACTCTTCCACGGTTGGAGGCTTCCCCGTAAGACACAGACGCAGGTGCAGTTACAGCTAATGCTGACAATCACAGGGCCTATCCTGTGGATTCGAGATCCCCCGGGATCGCGGCGGGATTTAGTGTGCGGGTTTTCCAGCGACCATCAGTAATTAAACGCAATTCTTTTGGCCCGCTCCGCCAAATCCATGGACTAGTTTCTGCGAGCAATAAATGGCAGAGATAAATCAGCGAGGAATTTTGCCTGCGGTGCTGATTATTGAACGGTATTGCTGAAGTAACGTTTCTTTTCATAAATCTTAACCTTTGGTCATATGATAAGAGCCTGAGAAAATTACTGTCCAACATTATTTCTTTGTCGACAAATATTATCAAACTAATAAATAATATGGTTTATTATTATGGCAACTTTCATTTCATTATTATCAATGGCAAGTAACTATTATTATTCACTATTATTTTATAGGATAAAAATAACAGTGCATTGCATAAATCAATAAGGAATTTGCCTGTGGTGCTGATTATGGAACGGTATTGCTGAAGTAACGTTTCTTTTCATAAATCTTAAACATTGGTCATAACATATGATAAGACAAATATTGTCAGAATTTCATTTAATTGTTATCAATACCAAGTTACTATTAATTATATAAAGTAATGTTATTATATAATAAAAATAGCAGTTTGCATTGCATAAATCAGCAAGGAATTTGCCTGTGGTGCTGATTATTGAACGGCATAAAATTGCTGAAATAAACGTCTCTTTTGATAAATCTTAAGCGTTGGTCATGAGCAACATATGATAAGAGGTTGTGAAAAATTACTGTCCAAAACTATTTCTTTGTTGACAAATATTATCAAACTTTTGTTTCATTATTGTCAATGCCAAGTTACTATTAATTACCCTATAGTTATTTTTATAGAATTAAAAATAATAGTGCATTGCGTAAATCAGCAAGGAATTTGTCTGTGGTGCTGATTATTGAACGGTATTGCTGAGTAACGTTTCTTTTCATAAATCTTAACCGTTGGTTTATGACTAACGGTTAAGATTTATGATAAGAAATATTATAAGTAACATAGTATATGATAAGTAACTATATAATAAGTAACATATATGATAAGTAACTATATAATAAGTAACATATATGATACTATATAATAAGTATGATGAGTAACTATATATAAGTAACATATATGATAAGTAAATATGATAAACAACATACGATAAGAGGTTGAGAAAATTACCAATAACATTTATCTGTTGACAAATATCATACTTTCATTTCGTTATTATCAATGCCAAGTTGCTATTAATTATCCAAGTTATTTTTTAATAGAATAAAAATAACAGTGCATTGCATTGCAAAATTCAGCAAGGAATTTGCCTGTGGTGCTGAATATTGAACGGTAAGGAATTGCTGAAATAACATTTCTTTGCGTAAACCTTAACCGTTGGTCATTACCAACATATGATAAGACAAAATATTATCAAACTTTCATTTCATTATTATCAATGCCAAGTTACTATTAATTATCCAATTCCCTCTTATTTTTATAAAATAAAAAACATTGCATTGCATAAAGCAGCAAGGAATTTGCCTGTGGTGCTGATTATTGAATGCTATGGAATTGATGGTAAAATTAACCGTTGGTATAAGTAATATATGATTGAAAAATGTTATCGGACTTTCATTTCGTTATTATCAATGACAAGTAACTATTAATATCAATGGTTATTTTTATAGAATAAAAATAACAGTGCATTGCATAAATCAATAAGGAATTTGCCTGTGGTGCTGATTATGGAACGGTATGGAATTGTTGGTAAAAATAAACCGTTGGTCATAAGTAACATATTATTAACAAATATTATCAGATATCCATTTCATTAGTATCAATGCCAAGTTACTATTAGTTACCCAATGGTTACTTTAATAGAATAAATGTAACAGTGCATTGCATTGCCTAAATCAGCAGGGAATTTGCCTGTGGTGCTGAATATTGAATGCTATGGAATTGCTGAAATAACGTTCCTTTAATAGAATTCTATGCAATAGAAAGCATAATCAATAGAAAATAACGGGAATTGAATGTGAGTTTATATATATAAAAATACACTCCTTTCCTTTTAGAATATTTATAATTTCAATTATATCTTATCAATTTTTAATCCTTACTTACAGAGAAGAAAGACAAACTTCAGACACTTGTTTGAATTTTCCTACGAATAATGAAGTAGAAAAATTCAGACTTAATCGAAATTTATATTTTTGTACCAAATAAAAATTAAGTTTCAGTTAAGAGAAAATCATTTCGTTTTCAGGTGCATTTTAATATAATATACTAATGCATTTACTGTGCAGATTTATTTATGTATGTTAAT
This sequence comes from Caerostris extrusa, assembly GCA_021605095.1. NCBI lineage: Eukaryota > Metazoa > Arthropoda > Arachnida > Araneae > Araneidae > Caerostris > Caerostris extrusa. The sequence goes on along the minus strand of BPLR01017766.1, from coordinate 31,045 downwards.
TTAAATGCAGATAAATTTTAAGTAGTATTCTTATTCTTATTGAGTTTATTATTTTAACATCAAAATCAAACTAATTCCTCTATTATATGCTTCTGCTAACAAGTCGAAAAAGCCACTAAGCCTGTTGAAGTGATATTTATTAATTATTAATTGCACAATAAAACTCTTGAGATAACTTTTTCAAAATATTATTAGGAAAATATCTTTATATATAACATTATGGTATTATTCATTTAGTTATTGAAAAATCACTATTATGTCGGAGGAAGAAATGAAAAAAAAAAGGATTGATGTCTGAAGTGATTAATCCATTACTATGATGCACCTCATAGCAGATGCACTTCCAGAAAGTAGTAATAGGAAGTATTTTAAGTATTTCAGACCCTTAAAAGGGACTGCAACCTAAGAATTCTAATACTCGAAACGTACTCATCAAAATTTGTGGATTGAAGTACTGTAGTATTATTTGCACGAGAAGAATTGAAGCATTTCTTTCCTTGGAAAAAGGAATGTATATTTTTTAACAAATGCATAATAACAACCCATCACTCAAATCTAACAGCAGATAAGCAGTGTTGTGGATATTTATACTACATGCGACTAGTGTTTTGTACTAATGAGAACAACCTGTCACTCAAATATGACAACAGCTAATCATAGTCATGGATAATGAGACATCATTAGCGATTGTTTGTTCGACCTTCACAGGTCGAAACAATTACAGATGGGATATGGACCACGTAGTGAGTTGCTGCATCGCGATTGGTGATAAATCATGGGTTGAAGAAGTGTCGACTCAATGAGAAGTGAGGGAAACTAAGCCCCGCCTCTCTCCCTCTCTTGATTGATTTTCTTAAAGGGAGCTTTTGGGTGAAGAAGAAAGAAAGTTATGCGACGAGCTGACATAAAATGTTGTTTTCCTCTTTTTTTTCTGAAAGTGATTGAACAGGTCAGAGTTTTCACTATTTAAAAAATGAGTTCCTTCTGGTTTCGTGCATCATACTGTGTGATAGTGAAGGTCTGCTGCAGACCTGATGAAATAGATTCAACGTAGACTTGAGAAATCTGAAAATCTCCGTCCTTGGAACGAACCACATTTTCTAAGTCAATTGATATTTTTAATTTAATTTTTTTTTTTGTAAATTATAATTTGTAAATATATGTAAATATTTGAAAATTAAAATCACCAAAATATATACAAATGTACGCCAATTTTGCGAACTTAGATTTTAATGCTAAATTTCTTATTCCTCAATCTGAATGGCTATAGTTGGAAGCGAGAATCTCCGCAATAGCTAACAATACAAAATCCATAACTGCCTTTGAGTGTTATGAAATTATTATAATTAAAAATATGTTTACACGTCAAAACTCTCCGTAGAGTCACTATTCTGGATTGTCAAATCCAGGGACTAATTTAACATATAATAAATTTGTTAAAATAAGTTAGCCTCTGACAATTACCAAGCATTTCAGTCAAAGAATCCGCCACTTGAACGTTAGGCATGTAGCAGATTCAACAATAACAAGAATGCATGGAACCCAAGGAAAAGGACTTCCCAGTCTGGCATTTTATCCTATTCATAGTGTTTTATCGGATAAAGATTCACTCGAAAGTTTCAATTTGAATTCCCTCAGTTCCAAAATCATAGGTGTTCTTTGTCAACAAGACACATCATGGTCATTTCTGAAAAGTATAGAATTGGTGAAATAGTCTCTTGAGCTAACTTGTGTGCTTTCCTTATTTTGTGATTTTTTCATTTTGGCTTTGTTCTTCATTTCAGTCTTCTATTTTATTACTATTTCATTTCTAGTTTTTTACAATTGGCTTTGTGATGCAATGAGATATGAAATGCTGCAAATTTAAAAAATTAGTTTCCAATAGAGACATATATAACGACAGTGTTTTTGTATTAAATGGCCTTTGCTTTAGTAACTTATGAATAAGGGTGAACCTCTAAAATGACAAAAATTTAATAATATCATGAAAGAATATTAATAAAACTAGGTTGGTTTTGTGAGTCCTTAACCTGTACTAAAGTGGTGACGAAATAAAATGCGTTAAATTAAGATGTTGAAAAGGTAAAAAAAAAATTAAATATGATTCAAATTGTTTTTTAATTAAAAGCACATTTAGTTCAAAACCAAAAGTTGCTTTATTACATATTTATATTAATTTATTTAAATTATTCCACAAAAAACATAAAATGCTTTTAAATTAACAAATCAATATATACTCTTAAAAATCTAACTTGTACTATGCTTACTTTATTTTGTGCTTGTGTCTTTTTTTGACTTTGTCTTTTATTTCCTTCATCTATTTTTATTTATTAGTTTCCAATAGAGATGTATATAACAACAGTGTTTTTGTATTAAATGACCTTTGCTTTAGTACCTTATGAAGGAGGGTGAACCTAAAATGACAAAAATTATAATAATGTTTTAAATTATTATAATATATTTATGTTTTTCAATTTCTTATTATATTATTTGTAGAACCAGTGAATACAATTTTTTAAAAGTGACTCTTTCAAGAAGATATTAGTAAAATCATAAAAATTTAGAGGACAATTAGTAAAAAATAAAATATAAGCTTTGTAAAGATAAAAAATATAAGAGTAAAACCAAACTAAAATATTAAAATTCAAAAAACTAACATTTTTAAATATCTTGGATTTGAAAAATAGCACGTTTATAAATAACTAAATATTTATCAAGAGATGAATTAGTGCGGTATGTAGTTAAAAAAAAAAACGTTGTCATTAATAAATATCACTCCATGTAAAAAAAAAAATTATAATATTTAATTATCTTCAATATTTTAATTAATTTAGTTGGGATAATTTATACTTTTAATGAATAATGTTTAGAATAATTTATTATAGCAATTAATTATTTCTATGAATTAATTATTTTATATTCAAATTCATTTCAATTAATGTCAGAAAACATTTTTTTTTTTTTACGTCAAAGGATTTTTAATATTTTAAAATCCTTTTTTTAACATAAAAGTAAAGTATTGAAAAAAAGTTAAGTAAAAAGATCCAATTTATAAAGTAAAGTATTAAGTATATTATAGGAAAAGCTTCCAATTTGCAAAATTCTAAGATAAGTTTAAAAATCTCTAAAGAAGTAAAAAAAATATCGAATTGATTTTTAATTTATCATGACTATAATACGAGAATAAAAAAGTCTAATTGAAAGATTGTAACTATAAATTAATTTAATTAAATCAGTCGAGAAAATAAAATCAAAAAATTTTTTCTCTTCAAAATTAAAATGGATTACCGTTGAAAATAGGAATAGTAAATGAGAGAACAGAAAAGCATATAAAAATTGGAAATGAGAAAACTAATATTTCATTTACGAAACATTTTGTGTTTAAGTATTTTCATTTCTAGACAAAACCCAAAAATTTTCGATTTTATATCACATTTAAAATCTTTTCATCTTAAATGCATGATTAAATTGAGATTCCTGACATCATAATTTTTATCCTACTAAATTCACAATAGAATATTATGATTCACGACATCATAATTTGAGACATTTTATTATATTGAGATCCATGACGTCACAATTTTTATTCTAAATTCATAACAATACTTAGAACATGTTAAGTACTATTAAAATTCCTCGATTTTAATGCATTTCTTTTAATGAGCTATATAATAATGTATATCAGCATTAGTATGCTAAAAATCAACATTAGTAGCATTAGTATGTAAAGCCAACGGCCATGCCATGCCGAATATACCGGTTCTCGTTAGATCCCCGAAGTCAAAGCATCATTGGGCGCTGCCAGTACTTGGGTGGGTGACCACCTGGGAGCACCGCGTGCCGTTGACATTCACAAATTTGGGACCTGAATGGTCGAGTGTCTTGTGCTCTGGCGCTCGGTGCCACAGGTTTCGGGTTCGGATCCCCGGCGGTGCCATGGATGTTTGTAGTGGTTCGGAATCCACTTTAAGCTGTGGGTCCCCGGTCTCCCTATGACCGTAAGAGCGTCACGGAGCCAAAGTCAGACTTCTACCTACGGGTGCTCCATCACAACAGAAGCTGCTTCCTTTCCCTTCAATCATGAGTACGTATGGGCTCGTGGACTTGGCCAGCCAAGTGGGATAAGAAAACAACAACAGTATGCTATAAATGTACGCTAAGTACACAAATATACTTCATTTCATTTACTCATTTGAAAGCATTTTTGGTGTTTAAGTATCATTTCTAGACAAAATCAAAATAATTGCGATTTTATATCCGCTTAAAATCTTTTCATCTTAAATTCATGATTAAATTGAAATTCATGACATTATATGGTACATCTTTGTCCAGCAATAATACTTAAAATATGTTAAATACTATTAAAATTATTCGATTTTTAAGTATTTCCTTTTTAATGAGCTATATCCATATTAGTGCGCTTAAAAGTACGCTAAAAGTGTACAAAATATATACTTTTACTCTGCAGATAAATAGTTTTAAATGAACAAATATTAAAAGGGGGCCTTAAATAATAAAAGAGCCTACTAAATATATTAAAACTATTTGTTAATTTTAAAAGCATGTATTTTAGTCTGATTGTAACGGTAGAAATCAAGAATAATTGAATATTTAAATTGTATTCTCTTTGATTATTTAAAAAACTGTTCTACATTTCTTTACCCTTTGTTATTTATTATTTAATAAACTGAGAATATACACAATACGTATAAGAAAATGAGAAAATATTTGCATTGATAAACTTGACATTCTTAATTAATGTACTTTCTTTATAAGTTTCTTGAATAATGCTATGTCATATAAAGCATGGAAGATAAAAACGATGTTGTTTTTATCTTCGTACAAACTATTTGACAAAAATAAATTAAAATTCAATTGATATACATCTTTGGTTTTAGTAACTTCTTTCAATGCATGCCAAATTTTTTATTCAGAATCTTGACAAAAGTAAAAACTTCCATGAAACGAGATTCATTAAACTATAATGAAAAGATTTTTTTTTTCAAGAAAGGCAAATTAAAAACTAAGTTCTTTTCATACATAACCTTAAATAAACTAGATTTAAAAAAACATTTTTACAAAATAACTTTTTTCTTTTTCTTCAACAAAAAGACTTTAAAGAACAGCTTATAAAAGTTTTTTCTTTTGGACGTGTAAAATCAGACAAGCTCTTCCTCTCTATCAGGAAGTTCGATCTTTCTTAACCGAATCTATCGGAAGTTCTCATGAATAAAACATCAACTCCTTCCAAAGATGCAAAATCAGCAACATGGAAAAGAGACCAGCAAAAGCTTTTAAGTCCTTTAACAAGCTTTTCCCTTTTCCTCTTTTCCCTTGTTTTCGGAATGAGGTGCCAGGGGATTTTTTCCAAAAAGAAACTCATCAGATTGTTCTCCTTAATATGGTAAAATGGCTCTTCCGACAAAGAGATTATGTGTTGCTGTGTCCTCTTTCAAAATTATGAGATTCAGTGTAAAAAAAAAGTATTAAAAGGAAATGTCTTCGCGAATTTCAACTTTCTTTTTAAGTTTCTTGGTAAAGTGAATGCTTATAGTGTTATCAAAAGGAATTTGCAAGTTCAGAAATATTATTGGATAAAAATTCTTTGAATACTATAGCAAACATTAAATAGTTTTCAAAACAGAACAGCATTATTGCTGCACCCTTTTAGAAACTAAGCGCTATTTTTATTATCTTAAAGTGCATCTTAAATATTTCTCCAACTTACAATTAAACCACTACATATTTTTATGCTCTTTGAGAGTATGAAATATTTACTTTTGCAATGTACAGTAAATAGAATATTCACTCAGAGTTAATTAAAAAAAATATATTAATTATTTAATGGATAAACACAAAAATCTAATGGATAACGTTTTAGTTTCATTGTTGGAAAAGTTGAGTTCAACCTTATAAGTAACCTCAAGTACTAAAACACTAGTAAAAGTTTGTTTCAAAATGCAAAGGAACATTTTCAAGTATTTAACCCAATGTCAGTCCTACTTTTATGCTGAGTCTGACTCTAAATCAAATGAAAAGACAATACCATCACCATGTTATAATATAAATTACTCAGAAAAGCATCCAGGTCTAAAAAAAAATACAAATGCACGATAGTGAAATAAATTTGTACTGAGCGAATTTTTGAGTTTTGCAAAAAGTACGAAATATTTCTTTCAGTAAAAATACTTTTCCTTATTATTATAAGAAATTTATTTAAGTAAACACCTTGTAATGTCCTTAGTAGAATAGACCCAACGTAAAGGTGACTAAAATAAGTACCATTGGTGACAGTATGATAAAAAATGAGAAAACATTTCTATTGATAAACTTCAGACATTTTTAATTTATATACTTTCTTTATAAATTTCTTGAATAATACCATGTCATAAAGCATGGAAGATAAAAACTACTCTGTTTTATTTTGTGCTAACTTATTTGACAAAAAACTAAATTAAAAAAATTCAATTACGATATATATCTTTTGCTTCGTCAACTTCTTTCAATGCATGCCAAATTTTTTTTATCGGACAATCAAAACAAAAGTAAAAATTCCATGAAACGAGATTCATTAAACTATATTTAAAAAAGATTTTTGTCTTAAGAAAAGGCAAAAATTAACAAGAAAGTGACTTCTTTCATGCATAACCTTAAATAAACTAGATTTTAAAAAAAAAAATCTTTTACAAAATAACTTCTTTCTTTTTTCTTCAACAAAAAGACTTTAAAGCAGCTTATAAAAGTTTTCTTCTTGAACGTGTAAAATCAGACAAGCTCTTCCTCTCTCTCTCTTTCTATCTATCAGGAAGTTCGATCTTTCTTAACCGAATCTATCGGAAGTTCTCATGAATAAAAAACATGAACTCCTTCCAAAGATGCAAAAATCAGCAACATGGAAAGAGACCAGCAAAAGCTTTTAAGTCCTTTTAACAAACTTTTCCCTTTTCCTCTTTTCCCTTGTTTTCGGAATGAGGTGCCAGGAGATTTTTTTTTCCAAAGAAACTTCATCAGATTGTTCTCCTTAATATGGTAAAAATGGCTCTTTCCTACAAGAGATTATGTGTTGCTGTGTCCTCTTTCAGAAATTATGGGATTCCTGTGTAAAAATATTAAAAAGAAATGTCTTCGCGAATTTTAGCTTTCTTTTTAAGTGTCTTGGTAAGTGAATGCTTATAGTGTTATCAAAGCGAATTGCAAAGCTCTGAAATATTATTGGATGAAAATTCTTTGAATACTATAGCAAACATTAAAACAGGTTTTCAAAAAAAACAGTGTACCATTATTGCTGCACCCTTTTAGAAATTGCTTTATTATTTTTTATTGTCTTAAGTGTGCCTTTTAAATATCTCTACAACTTTCAATTAAATAATTACATATTTTTATACTCTTTGTGTGAAATATTCACTTTTTGCAATACGTAGAATATTCAAGCGGAATTAATTAAAAAAATGTATTAATTATTTAATGGATACATAAAAACTAAACACAAAGATCTGAGGAATAGTATGTTTAGGTACATTGCTTAAAAGCTTGAGTGCAACCTTCTAAGTAGCCTCAGATTCTGAAACAAAGGTATAAAAATAATCACAAAAATTGATAGATAACGTTCTTAGTTACATTGCTGAAAATATTGAGTTCAACATTATAAGTAATCTTAGATATTAAAACACTAGTAACGTTCGTTCCAAAATGCAAAGGGAACATTTTCACATTTAAGCCAATAGCAGTCTTACTCTTATGCTGTGTCTGACACTAAATCAAAATGAGAAAGACAGTATCATCTCCATATTATAATATAAATTACTGCGTTAAACACTCATGGTTGAAAAGAAGTAAAATGTAAAATAGTGAAAACAAATTTGTATTAAGCAAACATTTGATTTACCAAAGTACCATAGAAACGAAATGTTTTCTTATTTTCAAATACCAATCGAATGTTTAAGTATTTTATCCAGTAAAAATACGTTTCCCTTATCATTCTAAGAAATTAATTTAAATAAACGCATGTGACAATCTATCAGTAACAAACGGATGATAGCTAATGCACTCTATCTGTGTAGTTTTGCCAATTAATTGGGTTTTGTGTTAATCAACAGTTTGAACAATTTTTTTGAAAATTCTGTTTTTGGTACAGAACACATTAAAACAATACCTGTGTAGCATTGGTAATGCATAATTACATCTTCGTAGAAGTAGTGCAGCACAAGTGACTTACTATTATAGGCATATGAAAGATGAAACTTTCATAGAATCCCATATCAATAATATGAATATCTATATACCTCTATATCAATAAACTATACTTTTATCTAAGATGCAGAAATCACTGCCTTCCAGTTTTTCTTGCGGCCTTCCAGTGTTAAGATCAATATCGTTTTAATCAGTTTAATCATTTTATCGGTTTTAATTTAATTACCTTGTGGTGACCGGAGTAGAATAGTCCCAACGTAGCCTATGTGTATGTCTTAGAAGGCGACTAAAATAAGTACTCTGAGTCTCGGGATATAGCTGGGTACCCTGCATCTGGGGATTATATCAGAGTACTGGTCCTTCATGTAGGAGTTGGGCGGGACCTGACAACTTCATCGCTTAAAATTCCTCACCTTTAAGAAATTCAATGAAGAAAGTCACTGGCAGACCTTACGTAGACGAGGTGGAAAAAAGGAATAAGGTATGGGAGCAGACTAAGGTTAAGAATTGAGGACCATTGCTCAGAGGGGAATGCATGGAAATCTTTACAAACGAAATCCTTGGCTCAACCTGGTCTGTCGAGCCATTGATGATGCTGATTTAAATTAAAAGTCGGTTAAATTATGTATAGTAATATTTGATTTGGACGTTAACAGCCTAAAGAAAAGGATAATTTAATTATTTTTGTCTTTTAAGTAGCTTAATAAACATGTTGAATCAAAAAGCTGATTTGATGAAAACGTTGCATATCGTAAAGCTCTGTAAAATTGAAAATATATAAAACAGTAAAATTAAAAGTCACAATAGGAAAATTAGCATTAGCGTAATAATATTGAAAGGAGACATAAATCCAGAAATAAAAGGATAAACAAAAATTTGAACTTTGCAAAATTATTTTTAAAGAGCTAAATATTAAATATCTTTATATTCATTATATGACAAAACGTTTTAATCCTTCTTTGATTGAAATAATTTTAGTCATTTAAAATAGAAACAATTATGAATAAAAATTCTCGATGTCAAGTAGAAATAAAGAATCCATGCAATGTAACCAAATATTTCGAGTCTTAAGGAATTCATAATTAGTCATTTCATTTTAATAAATTGCTCGCATATTACTTTGATTTTAAATATTTCAGCCTGTATGCAGTAAGAATTTGTTGTTTCGAAAACAATAAATTCAACCTGAAGTCCTCGCATGTTACAACGATAGTTGTCATACTGGACGTGTGTTTTTAACTCTCTGTAATATTCTTGTCTAGTATGGTGACTAAAAGATTAATATTTGATTAGTATATGTGAAAACACAGCATAATGTATTGTTTTTGTTTAGTAATTCACCTCATTATAAGCCATTATCTCAATGGTCAGTCAAGATTGTTGGAAACAAAAAAATAATTACTGATGCAAAATATTTTATCTATTTAATATTTTGAACCCAAATATTAAATAGATAAAATATTTGAAAACAGTAATTATTTTTTTTTGTTTCAACAATCTTGAGTATTCATTTCGAGATAATGGCTTATAATGAGGTGAATTGCCAATTTTTTTTCATTTTTTCACCAATTTTTTTTCATTTTTTCACCAATTTTTTTTCAATCTCATTTAAGCATCTGAACAACTTTCCCACATTAAATCATAAATACATTCAATACAATCAGGCAAGCATATTGCATTCATTTAATCCAACTCTTGCCAAAGATAAATTTAGAATTTAGCATATAAAAAAACTATTGTGCCCTATTGGGGCCTGATGGCCGAGTGACTAGCGGTCTGGCTGTCGGTGCCATAGGTTTCGGGTTCGAGTCCCTGAGATATCATGGTTCTGGTGAAGGCATGTATGTATGTTTTTTAGTGGTTCGAAATCCACTTTAAACCGTAGATCCCGGTCTAATATGATGTTGGGCGTAGGGCTGACATCCCTTCTCATAAAAATAAAAACATCTCATGTTTTCCGGAATCTGCAGTACAAATGGCCTTGGCTCACCGTGGGGCTGTTGCTCAGTTGGAGAAGAAGAAAAAAAAAATACCATATTGATATTCAAATATCAAAATAATCTCATTAATTCAAACTCTTGCGTGGTAATTTTTGCCGTCATAGTATCAATGTAGCTTACTGATCCAGCATATATCACACTATAATTGCTTTTCATGAAATATCGTACAAGCAAATAGTCACTATTCATAAAGACGACATGTATTCCTTAGTATACATAAATCTGATGTTCTTTTTTAAATAGAAACCGACGGGTACATTTTCATGGGGACATTTCAACGAACATATATAAATTGTTTTTTCAGACACTTTTTGCCGTTATTACAAAATATCTGTTGGTTTTCTTGTAAAATTTAATATAATTATACACCATAAATTTTTTGGAAATATGCTAGCGCATGAATTTTATGCTGAATGCATATAAAAATATATTGAATAGACAAGATATAATCCCATTTGCACAGTAGTTCAAAATGAGAAACATATCTCAAATTATGATAAAAATTGAAATGTCGCGTCTACAAATACACTCAAGAGTCAAACATTATGACCACCTATCAATAACGAGTTGGCCCACCTTTGGCGCGCAACACAGCTTCAACCTGCCTTAGCATGGATGCCACAAGTCCTTGGTAGAGGGCCGGAGATGATTGTACCAGATGTTTAAACAACTGTCACGCAAATCCGAGATATTGCGAATTGGTGGTCTTTGAACTCTGAGCTGCCATCCCAGGACATCCCAAATGTGTTCTATCGTATTGAGATCCGGTGAGTTAGGCGGCCTGTGGACATTAGCTGGAATTCAGCATCATGTTCTTGAATCAACACAATTTTAGCCTTGTGACAGGGGCGTTGTCTGTTGGAACATTCCATTTCCAGCTGGAAAAACAGAGGCCATGTAAGGGTGCAACTGGTCCTGTGATGTTCAGATACCCTGTAGCATTCATGGTCTACTCTACCACAACCACGGGTCCCAGAGACACCCAAAGAGAGACGTCCCCCAAAGCGTAATACCGCCTGTGTATGACCTACTGCGCATTGAGGGAGCAACTATTCGCCTGGAACACGGCCATCGGCGATGAATGACGAACTGTGATTCATCTGACCAGGCAACTCTCTCGGTGATCCATGGACCAGTCACGATGTTCCCGGACTCAGCGCAGGCGCAGTTGGCGATGTTGCTTGGTCAGCAAAAAGGCACACGAGTGAGACGTTTGCTGGCCATATCAACGGTCCGCTGAGGAACAGTGTGCTCCGATACTATTCTACTTGGCCCTGCATTGTATTAGGCTGTCCAGCTGAGCCACTGTCTGGCTCGGTTTTTTCTTCACCATACGAGACAGTCTCCGAAGATCTTTTTTCTTTGATAGCGTGTATCGTCCAACACCATATCGTCTACTGGGTTGGCTTCACATTCATCCATTTTGCATAAGTATAAGAACTGTAGATCACGAACAACCCACGAGTCGTGTGCAGTTTTCCGGAAATACTTGTTCCGAGCCTTCAGAGCCATTACAATCTGCCCTCTTAAAGTCACTTAGATCCGCCGCCTTTCCCATCACACACGAAGTAAATGAAAGAATGATTCTTCAGACTCCTCCAGCAGCGATTAAATACACTTTCCACCTGATCACGTGCCTTCCACGTCATCCAGGCGAGTTCATTGCAAAATGTAGGGTGGTCATAATGTTTTGGCTCTTGAGTGTATACTCTCAATTGTCACGGCATGCTAAAGGTAACTTTAGAAAAGATATTAGCTCCCTGCAAAGTTTCAAAAAGTATATTTAAATATTCGACATGTAAGGGAAAATTAATTTTAGATTAAATTAATGGGATTAATAATGCATACTCGAAAACGATTGCTAATTGATATTACTATAAACCAAAAGACATTTATTTCTAAACACTTCTCATACTAATGCTTCAAAATAGCTTGGTGGAAACTTAGTTTGTTTAATAGATCATCTTATTCTCCAATTGTGCTTTGGAATGCTAGCGCACATCTTGTTCTTCAAAATAATTGTTCATAAAGAATTGTCTGAACGATTTGTAAACGTTCTGTAAAAGAAGTTTAAGTGTTCTTAAAGAATAATAAAGGTAGGCTAGCAAAGCCTTTCAGCTTATTAAATGCTAAAAACATAATAAATATTGTATTCTACTGATAGTGACTGCCTTCCTCTTTCTTGGAACGTCAAACTATTGCGTCAAATTAGTTATCAACTCATTTTGGAGAAAAGGCCCCCCGTATATGATTCAGGTATGACCGTTACCGTCCTGGTTCTGCTTTACCTGGAACTGGTAACAGATCCGAACAGAGGTTCTTGATAGGCTCCCGCAGTGGTCATATTCGTTCTCAACGTCATGTGTCATGTCTTAAGGTTTGACCCCTTTGCCCGAAATGACACCTTGACTCAAGCAACTCCCTGAACATATCTTGACTTGGCATTGGTTACCAGAAAGCCAGTTGTGCTCAAATCCTGGAACGGTTTTTCAATGTTTTAGAACACACAGGGTCCATGGATTTGGTCTAGATAATGTTGTCGACCAAGTGGGATAACAAAATAACAACAACAAATATTGTGTTCAATATTGTTTCGGACTGATTGCATATGTAGTTGATTTTCTACAAGTAACAAAAAAAAAAGGCCTAATATGTTTCAAATAAACTATTTTTTAATGATTTAGGCAAAATAAATATAGTAGTTTTAAAGTTATATTTGGTTTTTAACGGTACTAAATAAAATGTTACAGAGAACAATAAATGAGCTTTTTGTAAAGATATATATTTTTTTATTTTAAACGAGATTAATGTAACAAACATCTACATATTAGTTTTCTGTAATCTATGATTTTCATTAATGTCAATAATTGATAATATGGCAATCAAAGATTATTTTTAATATTAGATTATTAAATATAATTATTAGACAAAATTATTATTTTTAAGATTTTTTTTCCAAATAAATAAAATTTTCTCTTCACTCCTCTCAAAATTAAGATACAGCTAAACATCTGCTGATCTATTATTTCACTTATAGGATGAGTTTATTGCATTGTGCTATATGAATAAATTATAATTTCTTTTTATATGTATTTTTAGGAAGAGTTGACAACATTGTAAATACGATATTATTTTTCCAAAATTATGTAGAGTAAAAACTTACTTTGATAAAATTGATATCAAGCACCTGTAGTTTGGTATCAAATTGGTATCAAAAGACCTGTTCTTTTTTTTTTATCATTGTCAAATTAACATTCAAAACAACTGGATTGGTGACTGTATGAAAACATCATCAATTTCATTATAAATTTTTTAATATTTTTTATTTATATATCTACTTGTTCTAATTTGCAAACATATCTGCAGTTTTTGTTCATCGATATTCAAATCTCTTCTCGAATGCATGAAACTTATTTTAAAAAAGGAAACTTCATGTAAAAATGAATAAAACATTTTCCAAAGTATTACGTATCTCTAGCCGCCTACAATGTAGTAAATAAATCTCTGGTTAAAATGACTTAATAAGTCCTATCAAAATTTGATTCCTTTCCCATTCATAACAAATTACATTGCCATTTCGATTCAAAAAAGAACCTCTTGCTCCTTTCCCCTTTCCTGGGTGGAAATATCGCCCCCCTCCCAAACGAACCAATCCTTCCTCTCGATTCTGTTTACCGTTCCTATTAAAACACAAACGTCACTTTAAATGCATTTCACTTCGCCTTCATGTTTAAAATATCCGGAGAAAAGGAAAAACAATATTTCACATTTCGGCCAAGTTGGATAAGAAACAACAACAACAACAAATATTGCATTCAATCGTTTGTTTCGGACTGATTGCATAGGCGAGTGTTTTCTACAAAATAAAGCAGAGAAAAACTTGAATGTTTTCCAAATAAACTATTTTTAATGATTCACATAAATTCTATAATAGTTTTAGAGTTATATTTGGTTTTTAACATTACTAAGTAAATGATACAGAGAACAGTAAAGTAAATGAGCTTCGGTAAAGATATATATTTTCTATATTAAACAAAATTAATGTAACAAACATATACAGATTAATTTTTTTGTAATCTTTGATATTTCATTAATGTCAATAATTGATATTAAGGAAATCAAAGATTATTTTATTATTAGATTATTAGATATAATTATCAGACAAAGATTATTATTTTAAGATTTTTTTCCATAAATAAATAAAATTTTATCTTGGCTTTCTAGTTACAACACAGCTAAACATCTGTTGGTCAATTATTTCACTGACAGGAGGAGTTTTTGCTATGTGTTTGAATTACATTTACTTTTTATATGTACTTTTGGGGGAAGAGTTGGCATATTGCAAATACTAAATTACTTTTTTTCAAAAGACTAGAGTAAAAAAAATTATGTTGGAAAAATTGATATTAAGCAGCTGTATTTTAGTATCAAATTGGCATCAAGCAGCGGTATTTTGGTAACAAAATGGTATCAAGTACCTGTATTTTGATATGAAATTGGTATCAAAAGACCTGTCCTTTCTTTTTATCATTGTCAAATTAACATTCAAACAACTGGATTGGTAACTGTATGAAAACATCAGCAATTTAAGTTTTTGATATTCTTTATAAATATTTACTTCTTTTAATTTGCAAACCCTGCCTACAGTTTTTTGTTCATCGATATTCAAATCTCTTCGCGAATACATGAAACATATTTAAAAAAAGAAAACCTTATAAAAAATGAATAAAACATTTTCCCCTGCTACACATCTCTAGACGCCTAGAATGTAGTGAACAAATCTCTGGTTAAAAAATGATTTAATAAACCTTATCAAAATTTGATTCCATTCCCATTCATAACCAAATTAATGCTATCTTCGATACCAAAAAAAAAAGGAACCTTTCTTGCTCCTTTCCTTTCCGGGGTGGAAACACACCCCCACCCCCAGATCCCAAAACGAACCAATCCTTCCACTCGATTTTGTTTACCGTTCCTATTAAACACAAATGTCACTTTAAATGCATTTCACTTCGCCTTCATGTTTAAAATATCCAAGAAAAGGAAAAACGATATCCACATTTCCCTTAAAGATCTCCCCCCCCACCCCACCCTCAATTCCTTCTCTCTCTATCGTCTGAATGGCTCGGGGCTTAAAAATTGAAATCCTTCCTTTCCTCCTCCCCCTACTCTCTTTCAAAGTTAAAATAAGTATTTTTGTGAATTCGATGCGCATTCCATTGTGTACATGCTCTCTTCAACTTTGATGAAGTTAAAAGAGGAAAACTGCTAAAGAAATAAAAATTCCTTGAGGCTCTTTCTTGGAAGATGTTGCTGATTTTGAAGTCACGACACCCCTGTGGCTAAAGAGGGTTGTTCTATTCCATTCTATTCCTACACCTCTTCCCCTTCCCCCTCAAATCCCTTTAAGAGTACCCCTCCCCCCATCCCCGTTGACATCGGTATGTGAATGAGATCTTCAATTATTATTCGAGTGATGTATTCCATGCGTACAATTACAGAAATTGGATCTGGCGATATCTATTGGTGAATATCTTATTATTTTTCTTTTCAAGGGGATTGTTTTAAGAATGTGAGCTCAGTTTTGACTCTGTTACTTGTAGCATAATTAACAAATAATTATGTGTCAAATGGGCATGGTAAGATTTAATTATAATGTTGTTTCTTTTTAGTGTAATTGTTAATTTAATATGTGCTAAAGGTTAGATTCGAAAGATTTTTCACATGCTTGTGTTAGGTATAGTGGGCTAATGGCCTAGTGACTATCGCTCTAGTGCTTAAAAGTGACAGGATTCAGTTTTAGAGTTCCGGCGGTGCCATTTATGTAATGTATATTTCATGATGGATGTTTTAATAAACTTTAAACAATTGGTCCCGGTTTGTTTTGACTGTAGAGCGTTGGATGTAGAGCTGCCAACCCTACCCCTTAAAAAGAAAACCTCCTGTCTCGAAATCTTCCAGTAGGCAGACGGCCTTTGCCCACCATGGGGTTGTTGGGACATGAAGAAGAAGAAGATTAGGTATATTATGAAGAATTCAAATACATAGTAATGACATACTTTTGGGAATTTCACTCTGATTCTAGAATTGTTTTCTAAAACATTAGATTTTCTCATTGGTTATTACAATCAAAATATTCTTAATTAAAATATTTTGATTTTTAATCAAGTCATTTTATTCATTATTAAAGGAATAAATTCAAATGAATTTGACAACGTGTCAGATATTACAGATTGTCAGAAAAACTAATTATTAGCATTCGTCTGAGCATCTATGATCACACAGCTAAGGTTGTGGATTATCCATGAGCTATTACGGCCTGATGGCAATTGGTTAGGCCTCTGGACTTTAGTACACAGGCTTCAGGTTAGAATCCTGGCGGTGACATGGATGTTTGTAAGTGGTTCGGACTCCCCATTAAACTGTAGGTCCCGGTCTAATTACCTTAAAAGTACACAAAATGACACACTGATTAATCATTGTTCCTACCACAGTACGTGTGCAAGTTTGTAAAACACTTTCAGAAGCGTATCATCCGGAATTCTTCCGTGCTACTATGAAGAATCAAGAGGGCATTTGAATAGCTATCACATAATATTTTTTGCAGAAGCTGCCATCGTTTTCAAGATAAGTCAAAATATTTTCAACATACTTTTGTTTTCGTTTATTATTTGCATTAAAAAAAGAGTTACAAGACAGATGTTACAAGACATGGCAGTTACAAGACATGAGCGTATATAAAAAAAAAAATTTCCTAAAAATTTATTTCTAAACATATTTAAAAAATATCATTTCTTTTAGCACCTAAAAATTATGATAAGCTATTCTCTCTTTGGTATCTAAGGCTTCCAACAATTTCAATGGGCGAATATCTTTGTAATTCCAATGCAGCAAATAAGATGTCTAAATATCTAATACATTCAGGACAAACGCTTCAATATATAATTTAATTACATAATTTAATGAATAATTATTTTACTAAAGAATTCTTAAAAATTTGGGATTAACTAAATTAATATATTAATAAATTAATCAGATTCAGATGTAATCAACCAACATCGAGCCTCAATAATCTGAATTAATTTAAACGGTGAACTGATTTAGAATACTGAGCAGTAACTAATCAAGCTATGAAAATCTTCCCATTTCTAAATGAATGCATCCAAAAATACAATAAAATCTGAGATAAATCAATTTTAAATAAAAACAAATTAACAAACGACCATATTCGTAAATGAAAATATATTTCTCATAATATCACACTTCCGTGATTTAATAAATCTATAATCTTTAGTTTTTATGCAGAAATGCCTCTTTTTTGCAGCGTTGTCTCAAAAAATTTTTCAGAAATAGAACCTTCTTTTGATACAGCATCTGATCGCTGCCATACCTTCTTCATGGAAATAATCTTTTCCTTTACAAAGATGGAATTTTCTATTTCAGCAAAATTTATTTAATCGTATCTAATCGTACTTTTCTTCTTTCACTTATTTAACCCTGGCGATGACCTGGACGTTTGTTAGTGATTCGGAATCCCCGTTAAACTGTAAGTCCCACTCTGGTTAGCCCTCGTGTGCACAAGATGACCACAAAGCGACAAACAAAACCAATCTTGTATAAATCAAAATTAAGTCGATCTAAAAAAATTATGTACTACCTATATACAATGTATTTAGAGGTAATACCTAAATTCAAATAGGGCCTGAATGGGCGAGTGGCTAGCGCTCTGGCTCTTGGTACCACAGCTTTCGGGTTCGAGTCCTGGCGGTGACATGGTTGTTTGTAGTGGTTCGGAATCCACTTTAAAAAGCAGGTCCCTGTCTAATAGGATAGTAGAGCGTTGCGGGGGCATTGTTACTCAGCGTCCGTGGCTTATCTTCAAGTTACACGCGCCCCCTGGGTCATGCAAATTGAGTACGTCTCTGCAGCACTTGCCTTAAGGCATCCAAAGACCAACCTGTCTGTGTCTGCCAGCTGCGTTAGAGAAAAAAAAAGAAAACCTAAATTCAAATATACTTATGAGTATTAAATTTATGTTGTTTAAACTTTTAACTGTATATATTAGTAATTAAATAAGATCTAATATTGAATGTAAACAATCATCTATTCTGTACTTTATGTGTACTACCTATAAATAGAATTGCAGTGATGCGAATCTTACCAAATTTATTATTAATTGTTTTTGTTTTTATCAAATTGATCATTTATTTATTTATGTTTCGAATGGTAATTTAAATGGTTTAAACAAATTTCGAGAACATTCTTTAACGAAATTTGTTAATTATTTTTTTAATTTGTAAGTCCTCTATTAATAAAGTACTCTGATTATTAAATAGCATTTGCTCCTGCACAATTCAATTACTGAACAAACATGACTTCAATATTCACATGTTATTATCACCAGAAACATAAAATATTGCAACTTTAACGTTCGTTTTCTGTATAATTATTTAACTAAATACAATACCAGGAAAATTATTATAACCTTTAAATTATTCCAGTAAGTGTCGAAATCAGCAGTGGGGTTTTCCAATAAATATGTTTCAATGTTCTCTGTCTGCACCATATATGAATATGTATTTAGACCCAAAAATTTCTACAAATGACTTGAAATCTTTGGAGGACCTACAAAATCCATATGGATATTGGTTCTGCAAATTCAAATATTCAACTACACATTCAAATAGTATCAAAGTAACAACTTTAAGCCACAGAAGTGAGGACAACATTGTATATGAGTTAAATTTAATGAAACATTTTCAGTACATCAGCCAGTATTCAAAAGGCCGATGTTGAGAAAATGCAAACATCTAGCACATTAGAGGGGAAATACGTAAATTAATGTAATCATATTTGCATTTGAAAGCATTGTTTCTGTGATGGCTATAGAGATTTTAAACAAATGGATGTAATTCGCCATAATATTTGATTAATTTAAAGTATGTTATTTAATAAATATATTCATATGGCAAACATAACACATTAAGGGGGAGAATGCGTTAAACAATGTAATCATATTTGATTACATTGGTAACTAAAAGTTCATTAATCTTATTTCTCTACATTAATTGATTACTAAACAGATTATCTGTGGCCATAAAGTGCAACTGTATATGAAAAGGAATACAATGAAGATAAATAAAATTCAATATTTCTAAATCTGTTGTGATAATTTGAGCATTATTATCCGTTTTAATCACGTAGCATTAAAGTAAACACCTCTTTGAATGTGAGAAATTGTCCAGTTTTGGAGCGCTGTTTCGATTTAAATTGCGCTGTCAAAGGAGTTGAATGCACTTTCAAAATCAACACGTTTGATTTAATCTCAATACGCTGATGCTGCCGTTCCATAATTTAAACACCACCCTTTAGAAAGAACAAATTTATTCATGTCGTCATCGTTCTAATAATAACTCAATTCAAATTCGTCGCCAACTTCACCACATGTGGCCTTTTCCCCTAATTAAAGGAGTATATTGATTAATCCTCTTCGCATTTAATGGAAAAGATAAATATGGAAATAAGACAAACAGGCAGTTGAAGAGTGTTTGTCTTTTTGCAGTGCTTATTTCCGAAGGAAAGAGGAATGGAGTTAAGTTATTTGGAGTAAAATTCTCCTTGAAATTAGTCTCTTTGTTTAAGGACGGGAAATCAATTGATTATAATTTTCAAGGAAATATTTACCTACATGATTATGATTCGAGATTAGAAAAATAATATTTTCGCCTTCTGCAAATTGTATTCATTAATATTTGATCATTTTTAAGAAAAGTACTACACTGTAAATTATTATTCTTACGATGATTATTGAGATTTTAAACAAATTTATGTAATTCGTCATAATATTTGATTCATTTAAAGTCAAATATATCCTTTTAATAAATATATGATTATTACATTCGTTAGCTTTGATTCTTTTTAAAGATTTTACAAGAGATAAAAAGTGTTTAATAATAAAGAAAGAGTATCGCTTTTACATTTCGTAGTTTTTGACAAAAAAAAATATGTTTTTTGTGCAATATAATTCCATTTTTGAAAATTTTCATTTATAAATATGATGGACTTGTAAATTATTCCTTTAAATTTTATTTTAATCTATATTTTTATCAATAATATATATATTTTAAACAATGGATATAATTGATTTTGATCATTTTTACCTTTAAAAATCAATTATTTGCTATGAAAGAATAATTTACAGCACGATTTCAAGCTGTTTCTAAAATAAATTTGTCACTGTTTGAAAAAAATTAGGTATATCTGAAATTTCGTAATACTTAGATAATTAGTATTAATATTGTTTTTTATATTTAACTTAGCGTTTTTCAACCATTTCATCAATTGACTTAAAAAATAATTACAAAAAATTTTGTTTTCTAATGTTATATTAATGTCCTTTTAGGAACGCAGTTGAATAGATGCGATGCTATTTAAAATAAAAAATATATAAATATAATATTTTTATTATTAATAATAATTAAAAATTAAAATAAATAAACATTAAAATAACGAACACAGTTAAGTTCAAAATAATTATATACATATTATAATCAAAGTTATACAAAAAGTTCAAATTACAAAATATTATCATTAAACAGTAGAAAGGGCATGAAACTGATAAATAAAAAAGCAAATTTCAATTATCGAATAGAAATCATTCAAATAATATTTATTATGTATATAAAGGTCTATATAAATATACACTCAAGAGCCAAAACATTATGACCACCCCTACATTTTGCAATGAACTCGCCTGGATGACGTGGAAGGCACGTGATCAGGTGGAAGTGGTATTTAACTGGCCAAGGCGGGTTGAAGCTGTGTTGCGCGCCAAAGGTGGGTCAACTCGTTATTGACAGGTGGTCATAATGTTTTGGCTCTGAGTGTATATAAAAGTATTATGTATATAAAGGTCTAAATGTACATTTTATACATATGATTAATAAACACAAAATTTGATAACATTTAAGTTCTCGCACAAATTATTTTATTGATCACTTAAAGGCAGTACCTTAATTTCGTGGGTCATTGGGGGAGGTTATAAAATCGTCTCTTCACTTCTTCACACTGTCTTCTCTGATATCAAATTCTCCATCTCTTATCTTCACTTTTCTTTTTCCTCTCTGACTGCAGATAACTTCTCTACTCTCCGTAGAACATCATCTCCGTCTTTTCTCTTAATTCTTTAAATCATTCTATTTCTACTCTTCCCATTTTTATCTCTGACTTTAGATCATTTATCTACTCTCCTTATATCTTTATCTCTGACTTTAGATCATTTATCTACTCTCCTTATATCTTTATCTCCATCTTTTCTCTTACTCTTTAGATAACCTTATTTCTCCCATTCTCCTCTCTGACTTTAGGTCTCTTCTCTATTTCTCTTAGATTATCCATCTCCATCTTTTCTGTTTATTATTTAGATGGTCTTATTTCTACTTCTCCTGTTTTCTTCTACGAAATTATATCATTTCTCTATTCTCCATAGACATTCATCTCCAACTTTTCTCTTCGTTCTTTAGATCCTCCTATTTCTCACATCTGCCTCTCTGATCACAGAAAAATAGAGAAGTGATCTAAAGTAAGTGATCTATTCTATTCATTCTTTAGATCATCCTATTTCTACTCCTCCCATTTCCCTCTACGACATTAGACCCTTTCTCTACTCTCCTTAGATCTTCATCAATATCGTTTCTCTATACTCTTTAGATCATCCTATTTCTACTTCTCTCATTCTTCGCTCTGATTTTCATATAATCACTTCATATAGTCAGAAGAATTTAATAATTAATTCCTTCACTATACGATTATTGAGCCACAGAACCACAGCGCAAACGCCATTTTCCTTTCCCCGTGTGCCGTTTGATGATTAGGTATCAATTAATGTTTGAATTTCGATCGTTTACGAGGGATTCACTATTTCGTTGTAAGGTATGCCATTTTACGACAAGCACACTATAAAATCCCTTATCAG
Organism: Caerostris extrusa; assembly: GCA_021605095.1. Classification (NCBI taxonomy): domain Eukaryota; kingdom Metazoa; phylum Arthropoda; class Arachnida; order Araneae; family Araneidae; genus Caerostris; species Caerostris extrusa. Next base: position 8,881 of record BPLR01017766.1, on the reverse strand, counting down.
TCCTAACTTTTATTATTTTTAAAGCCGCGATCAATGTTACACATCTCTTTATCCCCGTAAAGAGATATTGTATAAGGAAATGCTAATTAAATTTTTGTGTTCAGAAAGTTCCAACAGAGTGTAGATGTTGAATTTAATTGTACTATTTCTTCCTTTATAATGCAGACCACCCAAATCGATTTGTTCAAAGAGATTTTTTTTTTTTTACTTTCCCAGCAACAAATGTGTTTTGGCAATTTTATTTATTTTTATATAAATAATTACAAATTAAAGCCTATTACAAACTACAATATACAATTCTAGACAAAAACAACATGATGTAACAATGTAAAAATCTAATTTAAATCATAAATTTAACCTGAATAATATGTCAACCAGACAAGACACGTAGGGCAATTATCCCTGAAGTCCCAGTCGATTAGTTTTTGGAGCACATATAAGTAAAAGAATGAGGCATAATGCAACTGTTAAATATAAGAAAACAGAAATAAAAGGAGTGAGAGGTATCGGGTTTGAATCCCGGCTGTGCCATGGATGTTTGTAGTGGTTCGGAATCCACTTTAAACCGTAGATCCCTGTCCTTAATGGGATCGTAGAGCGTTGGGGGAGGGGGGTAGTGTGACTCACGTCCGTAGCCTATCTTCAAACTACACATGCCCCCTGGGTAGTGCTAAGTGCGTAACAGCAGTTCAGCCCTTGCTGATGGCATAAAGATTGTCTGTATTGCCAACTACATTAGAACAACATATATATTCTCTTTTACAAAGTATCAATTTAAAAATAAAAATAGAATTTTATAGCCTGACCAAATATCGATACTTAACATAACATTGATTGATCATCCATACCTATCATTCTCTTAATCTCTCAAACATCAGAAGTGAAATAAAGATCAGGATCAAAGCCCCATAATATCATTCTCTCCCATAAAGCCTCCAGTGCAGATACCTTACACGCAGAAACTGCTCAATACTCGGCAATATTCGAACGGAACCCTACTGATATGGGAATTCAGTAATCCATTCCCCACCACATAATCTAAGGCATCTCCCCCAGAAGAAATTCCACCTTCAAAAGATCTTATTTTCTTTTGTTTTATGCAACTGATCCCCCTCAGCCCATTGGAACAGAGACCCCATAAAAAGGGAGGGTTGGATTTAGGCTGGCGTAACGATATCTGCCCATTGCTTGCACATGGCAGCCAAGCTGACGGTCAGCACCACCTTCCACCCTCTACATCCACGCATATACCCCTCCAGAAAAGTTGTTGGGGGGTTGAGGGAAGAAAGTTCTTGCCGGTAGGGAATAGATTTTTCCATCAGAGGTGTTAGAAATGTAGCTTATTCCAGTGGGTCCTCTGTAGTAATTTCTTTTTCAGAAGATATTTCCTTTCTGGGTTAATGATCAAGACTTTAGGGACTTCTGGGCTATTTATCATGAGATAATGTGGTAGGTATTGAGAAATATGATGCTGATGTTAAGCGATCAGTTACAATTACTGTTCTGATATTAGAATGTACTGTTCTGGTATTAGAAAGAAAATAACTAATTTAAATATCTTCAAAGTAGCCTAAATCTATTTTTCCTTAAAAATTGTTGTGTGAGTCCTTTTCTCATTTATTTTTGTGTTTTAAGCAATACCACTGAACATTATAATCTTTCTATATAGAGTCTAAAAACGTGTAGATGGTCAATAAGACGAAAACTACTATCTAAAGATAAAAAAAATTAAGATCATTAAGTTAAAAGTGAATCACAATGCTGATGTTAAGCGATCAGTAACAATTACTGTTCTGATATTAGAAAGATAATAACAAATTTAAATATCTTCAAAGTATCCTAAATACATTTTTCCTTAAAAATTATTGTGTGAGTTCTTTTCTCATTTATTTGTTTTTTTAAGCAGTAACATAGAGCATTATAATCTTTCTATAGATTCTAAAAGCATTTAAAAAAACTACTATCTAAAGATGAAATAAAATTATGATCGTTGAATTGAAAGTAGACTGTAAATTTTTAGCTTGTATACTTTACTTATGCAGTATTATTTTTCTAAATATACTCATTGCCAAAATTATCATGTATGACCCATTTTTCATCTCAAGTGACCAAAAAATGCTTCTGTATTTTGGCGTTGAAGCAATAAATTGCACGTGGCGGATCAGTTAGCTTTGCTTTCTTTGGACAGATTACTCTGGAACAAAACCTGTTCTGCATACTTACCAATTTACTACAAATGTTCTTGAATGATCGACCAAGTGTGGTTAAAATTTTGCTAAAAGCGTCTGGCACTTCCTCGATTGTCTAACACGCATTTGATTCCACTTCCGCCCACTTAACACTTCATTGTCTAAAGTTGTTGGTCTAACCCAGGGGTCTCCAAACTACGGCCGCCAGTGTCATCAATCCGGCCCGCGACAGCGAATAGCTTATTGTTGCTGTAATAAATTGGATAAAAAAACAATTAAACAAGGAATGCGATTTTAAACTCACTGGATGAAAGAGAATTCATTAAACCCTTCTTCTGATGAAAAACAAAGCCAGTGAATGCACTGTTACTCGCTGTAATGGCTTTTCTGCTGGCTGATGATTCGTGACGAGGGCTTCGCAAAGGCATCGCCAAAAACCAATCAAAGCGCATTTTCATCATTCCGAGTCGTCCGTTATCAGGAGAGTGCTCGCAACAGATTACTCGCTGCTCTGCTACAATTAAGGGCTGACACACCAATCTCGAGCGGTTTCCCAGATGATTATGAGAATCGATTGTGGTGCCTGCACTAATTCGAATCATTCTTTCGTCTTTGATTGAAGGGAGATGTATATTTAGAAATTTAACGAAGTGCACATTCCTCCTCGGCAGGTTTTATTAAAAAACGAAAAATGATGTTATAAAATAACAAAAAAAAAATAGCAGGAACAGCTATAATATAACATGAATAACATAACAGGAACAATAAATGCATATATATATATATATATATATATATATGCATTAATGATGACGTTAGTTAGTAATGATGACGTTTTAAACCAGGGATCTCAAACAACGGCCCGCCAGTGTCTTCAATCCTGCCCGCGACAGCGAATAGCTTATTGTTGCTGTAATAAGTTGGATAGAAAAACAGAATGATAATAACTCGGTTTTATTGACTTGCTAGGTAAAGCTTAATGACAAGCATAATACGCGAAAAATTTAACTTAAGCATAACTAACAAATAATTGAAATCCCACTAACATTATAAACTAGTGAACATGCCGCGGTTACCCTCGGTAGTTATACTACCTATTTCCGCTTTTAATCACTAGATGTCGTCAAGTGACACGGTCGTATCGATACACACAATAGCAATTGTAGTAATTGAATCAGCGAATTTAGCAAGCGTATGCTAGCTCAGAGCGCGTACTCGGCGACTGGTCTAGAAATTATAGATAATGGCAGAAAAATTAAAACGGATTTGGCCCTTGGTACTTACTGGAGTAAACAGTATGGCCCTAAGGCTGGAAAGTTTGGAGACCCCTGGTCTGACAGATCGATTTGAATCCAAAAGATCAAATTTACCAGATCAAAATTTAGAAATCCCCTTTGGCATTTACAAATGTCAAATACAGATGGATCAGCATTGCAAATGTTTTGGTAACAAATTGTTCAGTTACTACCCTTGTGAAATTCAAAAAGATGCAACGTCGTATATGTACCTCTTCTCTCATTTGTCTAGCAACTTTACCAAAATTGCAAGATACATTTAAGATTTAATTATTTATAAGTAAGCAAGTCACTTGAACATTAAAATGCCTTTTTTCGATTTTGAAGTACACAATGAGTTAATAAATGATAAATGAATATTGGAATAACGACGTTATTTTCCTGTCCCCTTAATTTGTTTATATAAATAGAATCATTTATAATAAAAATATGTATCACTTCAAACGAAATCTCACACTACTCAAGTCAATGATTTATTCAGTGAATATTTGTTCAAAAAGCAAAATTTTTCAAAAAATTAATTTTAATTTACCAAATGGAACTGCAAACTGGAATTTTTTAGTTGTATCACTTTTTATGCCATACAGTGATGTGTTACTTAAGGCAGTAATGTTAAAAACTGGCAATTTCTCTGTATAATAATTTAGCAATTAAAGATTAATTAAAATTTCTCTTTCACTTTTTAAAATATTCTTCCCCTTTCCATTTTTTTTTATGTTTTATTTATTCATGTACTGAATTTTTTTTCATGGCTATGTGTCAGTTCTTTACATGTTAATTTGTATTAATTCATGAAGTGTTTTCCTTGAATTTGAAATTTTTTTCTGTTGTAAATGAAAGACATAATACAATAAAATTAAGGTGGCTTTGGGGCTTGAAAGAGCCTATGAATAGAAAACGCCTGCGATGTTGCGAGACACTCCGTGGAACTGACCCCGAGAGTGCAAGATATTGGCGCAGCAGAGAGAGCTCTTCTACTGTGCTTTGATGGGTTTCTTTTTCTTTCTTTGTAATATTTGTTTATATGCATGCACTCCCAACATTGGACATAAAAAAAATTATGTGCTGCCCAATCAAAAATTACGAAAAAGTATTAACATTGTCAACTAAAATAAATCTGCAATTTTTGCCCCAAAATCAATGCTTTGACAACAAAAATGTTTGTCGATTGATTAAAAATATAACAATTGAAATGGTATATTGGATTAAATATGTTTATCTAGGATATGCATATATCCCGATATTCTATTTTGGTTGATATTTGTATTATTTATAAACAAATTTGGGGCCTGAGTGGCCGAGTGGCTGGCGCTCGGTACCACATGTTTCGGAATTGATTCCGGCGGTGCCTTGGATGTTTGTAGTGGTTCGGAATCCCCTTTGAACCGTATGTCCTAGTGTAACATGATCGTAGAGCGTTGTGGAGGTATTTTTACTCCTCGTCCGTAGCTTTTCTTCAAGCTATACGCACATCTTTGACAGTGCTAAGTGAATAACGACGGTGCAGCGCCTGCTTAAAGGCATCAAAAGACAATTGTCCAATTTTTTTTCAGCTGTATTAGAACAAGAAAAAAATAAATAAATAAAATTTGTAGTAAAATACATGATATGTTCTGGGATAATATGCATTGTTTTTAAATTTTATAATGCATAAGTGCATGTGATATTAAGAGATAGCATTATTAATTGTTATTGCTAATATAGAATCAAAATTCGGTTCATAATGAGTTTGCAAAGAATAAATAAATGAATTAAAATTCTTTTGTGGTCTTTGTAAAACGAGAATGGAATCCGAAATTCAGACATTGTGCAAACTTAATAGTATGCAGAATCGTTCCATCCCAACCATTAAGGCAGCTGGCATTTTAGCAAGCACAGTTTATGTAAAATTGTTTGTGTGTGTGCTTGGGAAGGAAAAATAAATGTGGGGTATCGAGTTTTTATGCTTTATTACGCATTTAGGAATAAAATTTGCATAATTAGATTTCACATTTTATCTACATTTAAAAGCACTTACGCAGGAAGACATTCAAAGAGCAACGAAAAAGACCAACAATTCAGCATTTATACTTGTCCTTTTTTTTTCCTTATTCTTTTTAACCTCCTGCAATTTTATATATATCGTTTTTTCTTTTTTTTTATATTTTTATTGTTGATTTCTTTCTCTTTTGGAATGTAAGTGCACCTCATTCGAAAAACCTGCGGTATCAATGCACAAAAGCGGGCGAGACTCGAGCGGTTTCCCTTCACTCTTTGCCATTTTCGGCACGTGCGAAAGAAAGAACAAAAAAAGGAAGACAGGCTTAACTTCTGCCATTCTGAAGAATGGAGAAAGAATGGAAAAGAAGGTAGGGAGGGGGAGGGAAGAAAGAAGGATTGCACCTCGAAGAAAGAGACGAAATACAATGGAAAGCGGCAAATAGAGAGTTCTTCCCTTTGTTTCTTAGTCACAAAAAAATACAAGGTGATAGTTGACACATACACCTTTAAAAGGTGGTCTTTTTCTTTTTTTTGTGCTGAGGCGACCATTTTCAATGACTCGTCCTCATCGTATTCTTTTCCATTCTTCTTTTACTTCTCTGTAGTGGCAAAAAAAAAAAAATTGCTTAACAATTGTTCTGTTTTATATTCCATTCTTTTTTTTTTTTTTTTATGTGGCAAAAAATCTGCATCGCATGCAATAATTTGTTTCATTTCAATAAAAAAAGTCTATGACAAATAAAAATGGAATTTTAGAATGCATACGATTATGAACAAAAAATTATTTGTTTATTTATTTGGTAAAAAAAAATCTTAAAATTTGCTTCTATAACGCAATTTATTTGTTACAGGATGTTTTTATACTACATTTACATTCAATAAAACCTATTTCACCTGAATGGCCGAGTGTCTAGTGCTCTTACGCCACAGATTTTAGATTCGTGTCTCGGCGGTGGATGTTTGTAGGGTTTGAATCCCCTTTAAACAATAAGTCTCAGTCTAATATGACTTCAGAGCGTCACGGAGCCAAGTCAGATTTCGATCTACGTGTGCTCCATCCCAACAGAAGCTGCCCTCTTTCCCTTCAACCATGAATCCGTACTGGGCTGGTGGGTTTGGTCTAGATGACTACCAAATAGGATAAGAAATAACAGCAACAAAAGAAATATATTGCTTCTACCAAATTTAAGAAAGATAAGTTACAATTTAAAAAAGAAAAGTTTGTATTACAAAAATAAGATACTATTATTGAAATATATGATCTGCTAAATTCAACAATTCATTCCACCTCAAAAATACAAGGTGATAGTTGACACATGCACCTGTAAAAGGTGGTCTTTTTTTTTTTTTGTGCCGATGCAATCATTTTCGAATACTCGTCCTCATCGTATTCTCCGTTCTTCTTTTACTTCTCTGTAGTGGCATAAAAAATTGCTTAACAATAATGTGTTATATTCTATTCTTTTTGATGTAGCGAAATTTTGCCCCATATGTTATAATTTGTTTTATTTTAATAAAAAAAGCTAAGACAAATCAAAATGAAATTTTAGAATACATACGTTTATGAGCAAAAAGTTTTTATTTGTTTATTTGGTAAAAATTCTTACAATTTGCTTCTGTAACTCAATTTATTTATTACAAAATGTTCTGATATTACGTTTACATTTAATAGAAATATATTGGGCCTGAATGGTCGAGTGTCTATCGCCCTGGCGCTCGGTGGCACAGATTTCGGGTTTGAGTCCCGATGCTGCAATGGATGTTTGTTGTGGTTCGAATCCGCTTTAAACAGTAGGACCCTGTCTAATGGGCCTGCAGAGCTGACAGCCCTACCCTGAAATAAGAAAACATCTCCTGTCTCAAAATATGCCAATAGGCAGACGGCCTTGGCCTACTATGGGGCTGTTGGGTGTCAATGAAGAAGAAGAAGAATATTAGATATTCAAAGGGAAGAATGAAAATATAGAAAAGTTTTCCTAAAATGTATAACTGTAGATCGTCACGAAGCCAAGTCAGAATTCAACCTACGGGTGCACCCATCACAACAGAAGCTGCCCTCTGTCCTTTCAACCATGAGTCCATACGGGTTCATGGACTTGGTCTACATGTCTACCAAGAAGGATAAGAAACAACAACAGAAATATATTGCTTCTACGAAATTTAAAAATATAAGTTACAATTTTAAAAAAAAGAGAAATTTGTGTTGTAAAATAAAATATTATTATTGAAATATATGATCTGATAAATTCAACAAAAAAGAAAATTTAAGCAAATATTTGAATCCTATCTAGCAAAAAATTCGAGATTTTATTCTGAAGATACCATGGAAAAGTAATTGAAAATGTAATAGTACATGACATTTGGAAATAATAGTAGAAACGCTTTAAAATAGAAAGATATTAAATTTTTGAATGATTTTTATACGTTGAATTTTACATCATCTAAGAATCCGTTTTATTTTATACAATTCATGTATCGTTTTGCTTGTAGGTTTAATATTACAATTTTTTTAACAATGTATATATTTCCTGTTAATTATTTGAATTTTTTGAAAGAACACGAAGATGTTCTGTAAAAGGTTTTGTTATTGCTAATGCTAATATTAATGTTTCGTGCGTATTTAATAACAGATATTAAATAACAGACAAAAATATCAACTGCAGCGGAGTAACAATCCCCTGCGGGCCAAGGCCTTCTTCCTACTGGCAGATTTCGAGACAGAAAATGTTTTCGTTCTTGAGCGCCAGAGCGCAGTCCTCAGCCATCAGGCCCTTACATAAATAATAAGGATATCATTTGTTTGTGCTATTAAACAACACACACATATTTAACTAATATATCTCCTAAAATTGTATATCAACATTGCATAACCATTACTAAAATTATATTACCATGGCAATTTTTTTTTTTTTAATTTTTAAATGAGAGAGTTTCATTTATGAGTGGACAGCATTATGAAGTTATTATTCTTCTAAAAAACTAATAAAAAATGATCCACTCTTATCATTTAATTTAATACGAGATTAATATCAGAAAGCAGGGGCCAACATGCTATTTTATTTTTTTGAGGGGGAGAGGGGGAATGACATATAGCTGGAAATAATTTAAATTAATCCTAGGGGTGAAAAGGAATAACTGCGACTAAATTCAACAAAAATCAAAAGTCATAGACATCAGTCATGACAATGATGTGTAGTCAAATGACGTAGTCATGAAACAAGTTTCTTCACACTGTAGCATTTTTTTCTTACGAGAAGAGTTTTGGCATTTCATTCAGGAGAGAGGAACGCATATTATTTAGCAACCCATCACTCAAATTTGACAGCAGATAAAGCAGTATTGTGGGAGTATTTATATTACATGCAATTAGAGTTTTGTACCCTTTGTCACTCAAATCTGATATATAGTAGATATTCA